>JBBPTS010000569.1:0-11631 GCA_038094235.1 Fistulinella staudtii
AAAATAGTCTTGGAAGGTTCGCATGAAGCTAGAGTATGGGCCGCCCTTCCTGCAAAAGGAGAAGGAGACCCGGTTGGAGCCCAAGAGCTAAAAAAGAGAGTCGGTGATGAAGCAGCCAAGGTTGGTCAAGGCCGTGCTTTCAAGAATAACTGGATAGCAAAAGATGGAAGTGGATTTGTAAAAGCAGTCAGTTGCGTAGTATGCTGATATACTGATCCAGCTAATCGACCCATTCAATTTTTAGGTTGCACAAATAGTTGATGCAACTCAGCTTGAGCTGCGCGAGGTCGAATCTACCGGGACTTTGAAGGCCGGTGAGAAGGCTCTGGCTGAGCTACGAAAACGCAAACTCATCATCCAAAGGTATCTTCGGAATTTTTAATTGGTATATATGCCTCATTGGTTCGTTCAGGAAAGGCCAATGGTTCTCTGTTCTTAAAGGCCCAAGCTTCAGCACGTCCATTGAAAAACCAGAAACTGATCTTACCGTTGAAATGCTGACTTCGTATGCTGCTAAAATTTCTCTTGGAGCAATGTTGACGTATTTGCAGTGGCGCGTGGAAGACGGCGTCTTTCAAGAAATACAACTTCGACGCTGACGGTATCTCGACGTCCGGAGGTGCGCTTCATCCACTTCTCAAAGTCCGTGAAGAGATCCGCAGCATATTCCTGGAGATGGGGCACGATGTTTTCATGTTCTCCTAGACAGTTTACCTTACCGTCATTTCAGGTTCGAGGAAATGCCAACTGACTCCTTTGTCGAGTCCGGTTTCTGGTGCTTTGATGCTCTCTTCGTACCGCAGCTTCACCCCGCAAGAGAACTACAGGATACGTTCTACCTCTCTGGTATGTATCTCGATGTATCCTGTTACTTCTGCTTTCATGACTAGGATAGATCCATCAACGTCACTGTCTCCCCCGGAGGCTTACTACAAGCGTGTGGCTGAAGTGCATGAACGCGGGGGTTATGGGTCAATCGGCTATCGCACACCCTGGTCTCATGAAGAGTCTCACAAACTTCTTCTTCGGACGCATACCACGGCTTCATCAGCATCTATGCTCTATAAACTGGCTGCTAGATGCAGAGGCCAAGACATAAATGAGGGTAGAGAGTTAAGATCAAATATCCCATTCAAAATGGAAGAAAGTGGCTTCCAACCGGCAAAATTGTTTAGCATTGACAGAGTATTCCGAAATGAAACGATGGATGCCACACACCTGGCTGAATTTCATCAGGTAGAGGGTGTTGTTGCTGACAGAAATTTGACGCTGGCTGATCTGATTGGTGGGTTGTACCCGAGTCTTTTTTTTCCTGACATGACACCCCAAACCCTAGGATTCATGCGAGTCTTCTTTAAGAAAATGGGTATAACTAATGTTCGTTTCAAACCTGCGTACAACCCGTACACCGAGGTTCGTGTCGAAGAGTTGCAGCCGGGGATCAGACTTTGACCATCGTGTTCATGCGGTGCAGCCGTCACTCGAGATCTATGCCTTCCACCCTATGCTTCAAAAATGGGTTGAAATCGGGAACAGTGGTATGTTCCGTCCAGAGATGCTCGAGCCCATGGGTTTCCCAAGGGACGTCCGCGTACACGGGTGGGGCATTGGTCTTGAGAGGCCAACGATGATTCAGTGAGTGCCTAACGAATTTTTTTGCCTTTGCACTCAAACCATCACCTTACCAGGTACGGAATCAACAATATCCGGACTCTTGTTGGACACAAGACACCCATTGAGAACGTGGAGAATGCGCCAGCTGTTATGTTCCAGATGCAATGATGCCGGAATTATGGTAAAAGAGTGTAGGAGCCAACTAATATATGTACGCGTGCGTTGTATCGTGCCTGGTTGCAGATGAGAGCTTGAAGATCTGTGCGATCATGGTCTGTGTCCAAACAAGCTGAAAGGCGGTTTATAGCGTCAGTCAATGGACGCCTGGCCCAAGTATCTCTATCTACAACATGAAGATCCAACGACTCCAGCATCGGATCAGAAGGAGAATACCGCAGCGTTCTTGCGAGAACCGAACATGTACACGATGGCTTGACTCATAAATAAACCAACGGTAATGCCGATCGTGACCGCAATCATAGCACTACCAACGTCGACAGCTGACCCATTCGCTGTAATACCTCCAGCTTGAGAAAGACCGGACTGGAGGTGAAGAGTGTCAAGTTTTATCCCAAGATGGATACGGCAGAGGGGCACTCACCGGGACCAAGAATAAGACACCCGTAACCATGGATGTGAATGCCGTGCCACCCATCTTGCGCGAATAAATATTTCCGAGCAAACCCACGGTAAACGCTCCGATAGCAGAAACAATATCTGATCGATTGAAGATGTAGTGGTTCGCGATTTTGTTGGTCGCGTATGAAGCACAAGAGATAATGACCATCACAGGAAGTTCCTTGGACTTCCAGGGTTGTAGGTTGGCGAGAGACGACAGAGTGGAAAAGACAGGGACAATAACAAACTGGGTCCACCAAGGAAACGGTTGGATATACCAGGCAAACGACGGTGGACGGTAGCACCCGTCAACGATGTTTGCCATGTAAACATCGGTGGAATTGGTGAAGGTGAATGTGCCAATTGCCGGTGGGGTACTGTCTGTCGAGTTGTCAGGAACAAATGTGCCAATCAGGGTAACGGTGGTAGACAGCTTGGCTGCTAGTGTCGCAAGATGATGTCGCGCCGTAGGATCGAAGAGGAGGTAGAGATCAGAACCGATTTGCAGGCCGAAGCCCAGAAATAGCGTATAGATGAGAGCATAAACCATCTTGACGCTACCACAGACAATGTTTTTGGATGCCAGCTCGAGGGAACTTGTCACTGTATATCATGTTAGTCAGACACGGTATCCGATCGGGCACATGCGTACGGATGAGAAACCCTGGAAGAATGCCGATGATACCAGCCGATGAAATAGCCTCGTAGCAAAACATTTGACTGCGAATACTGCTCAAACCGCGAGCCGTGAAGGACATAAACATGGCAGTCGTGATTCTAACACCAAACATGAAACAGAATCATGGAAGGGAACAAAAGAATAACGCACTCGAACACGTTGTTGTACATGGTCGATTTCGTGGCGACATTGAGCTGAAGGAAGCACAAGACGAAAGCACCGCAGCCTGCAATCCACATATCCAAGAAGGAGCCGCCGAATGCCAATGGACAAATGAGCAACGACAGGAAAAAGCTAAGGACACATCGCAACCAGACTGGATACAATGGATCTGCAGAGAGTAACTCTTCTAGTTGTTGCGACGCCTTTCTAGCACTGATTTCGTCATGTAAAACGGCTCGGTATACGAGGTGAACCTTGTGAAGATTTCCGAGAGCAAGACTGCCTGCACCTTTGACGAAGTGGGTCTCGGACGTCATGGTATCGTTGTCTCCGAAGCTGCAGATTATGACGCTGGGCAAGTGAATGAACTCGGCGTTGATCTCAAGGATACGGGCCGCGGCTACTAGCTGTGATTCTATACGATGCGATGGCGCACCGAACGTCATCAGAGCACGGGCAAGCTTGAGCAAAAATTGATGTCGCTTGAGAATAGCTACAGCACCGTCATTGCACTGGAAGGTACCCTAGAACAGCAAGACTCACAAGTGACATTAAATTCGATACGAATTCTCTGTTGCTCCTTTCTGCGCTGACGATAATCCATTTGTCGGAGGGCATTCCGTCTCTCATCTTCGTAGTCATCGAGGCAACGCTTAGTGATGTTCGTTACACGAGGATCATCCGGGTCAAGGATTTCAGAGTAGGTGTCCGAATCCGAAGTACTCGAGTTGTCACGTTTGAAGGGCGGACGCCCAGCTGACTCCTCGACCGCCGCATAGATTTTGGAGCGAGAGTAAGGTAGCCCGCCCATGCCAGGAGTGACTCCGTAGAGGTCCATCAGATTCGCGATAATCCCCTTGCGCCTGCCATCCCTATCGTTCATCTCACCGTAATCCGGCTCACTGTCGATGTCCACGTCTTCCAAGTCGTCCTCGTCATCCTGCTTCGTGGGGGCCTGTGCTTCTGTATCGAAATTGTTGCTGTCTCTGTACCTTGCTTCCGACGCGAAGCTGACTTTGTTTGGTTGTCTGGGGCGGGGCACTGACTTGGCATCGTACGCGGGACGCGGAGGAGGAATGTCATAAGGATGCTGATGCGAAGCGAGTGCATACTTCTCATTGGTGCGATCATCTTCACTTTTCGTTTTAAATTTCTTGGCAAACGCCGCGACATCTCCGTCTGAACCCCCGTTGTTCAACGTTGAGCTTGAACTATAAGACGGTTGCTGGGTATTCTGGATGGGGGTTGCCTGGGGGCGTGCTGTGGTATCAAGTCGAGAATCGAGAAGAGGACCATCGGAACGGGAAAAAGTCCTGTACGCCGAGGGAAGTGTTGGAATATGAGAGGAGTTTCCAACGCTAGAATAGGTGGGCTCCCTGCCAGCAGGGCTGCCTCGTCTTTGCGTCCCCGGGGAGAGAATCTCTGCAGGACCAGCCTGGCCATTGATCTGAAAGCTGGGATGATTCCTGGGCATCCTCGATTATTAAACGAGCGTCAGGGATCACCTGGACACTCTGGAGCTCAGAATGCGATGATAAGGATGCTGCCATTTCGAATGCGACCGAAACACGGGCCAGAATTCGATTGGGCCAACGTTAGGAATCCGAGTGGACCAGCTGCATGTTTACGAATGAGTGAGACATGGCGGTGGTAAAGGTTAAAGTGATGGTACATTCAAACTCCTTTGTTTTCCCATTCCTCCACTGTGATCCCCACCACGCCTTCGGGAGCGCCCTGGAAGGTATGAAACCCTAGCTTTGCATAAAACAAGGCGGCCGCCTCGTTTCGAGGGTCCATGCCGAGCCAGACAGCCTTTAGCCCTTTCTCCTTCAAATGCTTGATAGCCGTCCCAATCAATCGCTTTCCCCACCCCTTCCCTTGATGCGACTCTAGGATGTCGATGTGGAGATGTGCAGGAGAGAACGCGATCTCAGCGTCAGATGCACAAGAGGGATGCATGATGATCCTGATGTATCTCTGATCAGTCTCTGTCGGTTCAGCCGCCTCGGCGTATTTTACTCTGAGAGGCGGCCACCATGTTTGCGCGGCGGCGGCTTCGAACGCACGAGAGTCTAGGGCACCCAGTGTGTACCCCACAACGGACTCGTTTGCAGCGGGGGATGTCTCGAGTGGCTTATCGACGAGGACGAAGCCCCAGACATGGTCGGGGATATGAACGTAAGGGAGGGCGTAGACTTCGCCGGGGAGTGACAGATAATTGTGAGCGTCCCTGCCAGACTTGCCTGCCTTGGAGGTCTCGAGACAAATCCTGGAGAGGGCTGGTTCGTCCTGCTTGGTGACGGGGCGAATAAAGATTGGCATGGCGGACCTGGTGGAAGGAAACACGATATCGTCTTATTTAGCTGGACATGTTACACCGGTATTTACCCGACCTCAACTCCCCCCCTGACCACCCCCGTTCCCCACAGGCTCGTCGACCGGCCCCGAAATCACTACACCAGGTCGCCCGTCAACACGAATGAGGGTGAAGAGAGACAACTCACAAAGAACGCCGAGGACTATGACCATGTATATCCAGTACTTTTGCAAGAAGGTCTTCTCAGGTGTCGGTGCGATCAGTTCACCTTCTGGTGTCAACGGAGGTGGTGTGCGCAATCCAGGCCTGACAGCGAGCACTCAAAGACAATTCAGTACAGTCAGAAGAAACACGTACTGCGGTGGTTGACGCGGCAGCATGAGAACGACGGTCATATTATGTACTGGGTAGGAGTTGCCAACGTCGGAAGCAGGGCACGAGCCGTCATGGGGCACGGGTGAGACAAAGTGATCGACGGCAAACGGAAGACCGGAAGGAGAGAAATGAACGGTGAGATGTGAAGATGTCGAGCCAGGAAGATGACACTGGTCAAAGTTTTGATTGGACGGGCGAGGCTCGAGGGCGCTGGCATAACTTACCGCTTTTACGACAGAGGTTGGCCAAGCGGCGTCTGCCACTCCGGGACGTTCGAGCGCAAGCTGGTATATTGCGCCCTCCAGCATGGGGTCCACCGACTCCTTGAATTGGGTGAGGTCATCGAGAAGCGCGTCAGAGGGTATGATGGTCGTGGTGACTCCGAGGGGAGAAAGAGAATGCAAGGACGGCAAAACGGCCGTTCCGAGCTCAGACCAGGGTGTTACAGGAAGATGTGGGTGAATGAGGCGATGGTGGATGCGAAGAAGGCCGGAATTTTTCTGGCCGTTGGCGAAGGCGACGAGGACCAGTGTGGACAGCAGAGACGGGTACATTGTGGTCGTGCGAGTCGCGTACAAAGTTTGAATTCAAACACCGTGTACAAGTATGCATAGTATCACGGACCAGGTGGGATATATCTACACCTTTAGCTCGTCCTCGACGTTCAACGCCCGTATCGGTGTCGGTGTCGGTGCTAGTGTCAGTGTCAGTGTCAGTGTCAGTGCGGTGGTAGACACACTATTAGCAATTAGGTAATGCGTTGGTAGTTGCCGAGTCCCATTTCTACCCAACCCATCTCCACCATGCCCACTGTCGCCGTGGACAAGGCCGATCTGTTCGAACGGCTCGGAAAGACATATAGTGAGTGAGATCGACTAGCGCACCTCACCAACCTAGTGATCATCCGTACCTTCAGCTACAGAGGAGTTTGATAGATTATGCTTCGAGTATGGTCTCGAACTAGACGAAGACGTGCGTGCACATCGTGATCAGTTTTTCTAAAAACACAACCATGCAACCTCAGACGACGGAAGTCGTTCAAGAAGCGACCAAGAAAGGTCTTCCTGCAGAAAGACCAGTACGCCAGTCCCATCCTTGTAGCGCGATCAATCAGTTCTCATATATCCCTCCAGCAACTCAAAATCGAGGTGCCCGCTAATAGGTTCGTTGCATCATTACCAGCATCGATCGCAACCTAATCAACCGCCTTCAAGATACGATCTACTTTGTATAGAGGGCATATCCCGTGTGCTCAAAGTCTTTCTGGGTAAAGCCGAACCACCACAATACAGACTTGTTTATCCCCCGGGCGGAGAAGAAAATCTGCTTACAGTCCGTGTCCATCCAGACGTACGTCTTCTGGTTGGCTCCGTCTATCTAGTTGCATTGCCAGCTCGTTTGGCAGACTCAACGCGTTCGTCCGCTGTTTGCTTGTGCTATTCTCCGCAATATAAAGTTTACCCCTCGCTCCTATGCCTCTTTCCTCGACCTTCAAGACAAGCTTCATCAGAATATTGGACGACGGCGCTGGTTGGTTGCCATCGGTACACACGATCTGGACACGATCGAACCTCCGTTCAGATACGAAGCTAGAGATCCAGAAACGATCAAGTTTGTTCCACTCACAAAAAACGAAGCATACACTGCCAAAGAGTTGGTGACGATTTACGAGGTACTTTCGCGACGCACAAGCGTTAGATTTTACTTCATGCAGTGATCGATCCTTGCAGAGCGACAAGCACCTTGCAAAATATCTTCCCATCATTCGTGATGCACCCGTCTACCCAATCATTTATGATCAGCAAGATCGCGTTCTCTCGTTCCCCCCTATCATCAACTCGGAACACAGCAAAATCACGCTCAATACGCGGAACGTCTTTATAGATGTCACCGCCACGGATGACACGAAACTTCAAATCGTCATCAATATAGTTGCAACCATGTTCTCAGAGTATTGTGAAGAGCCTTTCGCGTATGTCTTTTGGTACCTTTCCAAACTTGCACTCAGAATTTGATTCGCTGATATGTTCGGAGCTCCGCTTACACATTTATTACAGGATTGAACCATGTAAGATCATCTTGCCAGACGGTTCGATGCGCATTTCTCCAGACATCGCACCAAGAACTGTGACTGCACGTGCATCTTGCATCAACTCTTGCACGTCTCTTTCACTCTCTACCACATCCATTACAGAACTCCTCGTTCGCATGTCCCTCACCCCTAATGTATCTCCCAACTCTGACGAAATAGCCGTTATTGTTCCTTGCACTCGCCCAGACATTTTTCACGAGGTTGACATCGTCGAGGATGTGGCGGTTGCCTATGGCTTCAACAACTTTCCTGACATTTTCCCACAAACGAGCACAGTTGCCCAGCCTTTGCCAATTTCGAGACTTGTCGATGTCGTCCGAAGAGAGTGGGCAATGGCCGGATGGGTGGAAGGACTATCATTCAGTTTGGTACATGTTCTCATCTCTTTTCGGGTGTGTGATGCTGATCAAAGGCACGAGCAGTGCTCGCATGAAGAAAACTTTGGCTTCATGAATCGGGTCGACACAGGCAATTTTGCTGTCAAAATCGCCAATCCAAAAACCCTTGAATTCCAGGTTGTGCGAACATCTCTTCTGCCGGGTCTTCTCAAGACTATCCGAGAAAATCGATCTCACCCGCTACCCATCCGGCTTTTTGAGGTCTCCGATGTCGTGTTCAAGGATGTCGCCAAAGAACGTCAATCGAGGAACGAAAGACATGCTGCTGCTGTGTGGTGTAACAAAACAGCTGGGTTTGAGGTGGTGCATGGATTGTTGGACAGGGCGATGAGGATGCTAGAAGTGCCTAGGATCGGTAAAGGCGACAAAGATAAAACCTCTGGCTACTACCTCATTGAGGGTGATGGTCAGTGATGCCTTTTTAGAGTAATATTTCTAGGTTGACGCATTTCTTTCCATAGATCCTGCCTACTTCCCCGGTCGAGCCGCAATGATCTACTATCGCTCTCCTTCCCATGCTCAAGCAACGCTTAACAACGTCAAGGAGACACTTGAGTCGAATGACAGAATGATTGGTACCTTGGGTGTACTGCACCCTTCTGTGTTGGCCAATTTCGAGATCGGCTACCCCTGCTCAGGGTTGGAGTTCAGCATCGAAGTGTTCTTGAAGAAGCCATAAACGAATGGCTTGTACATAGTGTGCAAAGGCAAAGGCTACCAGTTACGTATCGATGAAAAGAAAGGCCTGTTGTCTGGTAGAATAATTTATAGATGTAAAAGGTAGCAATTAGTCAGTGAAGCCTTTTCAACGCAAAGTAGCGATTAGTACGAGACAATGCATAAAGATGGTTGTCGCAGTACCTCATCCGTGGTTAGGTTGTCCATTTCGAGTTCTACCCAAGGACCCGAGGGTTTATAACAGTCCTGCGGCCCTCAGATCCTCACAAAGTCTCCGCTCTCTTGCGAGAGTCTCCCTCGCTCTTCTCGCACGCTCGGGGTCGGAATGCCACAGTATGCCATCCTGTGTCTGGGTAGAGCTTATATCATTTTCCGCAGAAACGAGGACTGCGTCAGACGCCTCATTGAGGTCGGATGACTGATGTCGGGCTGTAAAACGGGATAGGCCAATGCGCTCAAAGAAGGACTGGCGCCTGCTTTCTTCTTCATCTGCGATCTCTGACTGTGTTCTGGTGTGCCGTCTAGAAGAGGACGAGGAATGAGAGCCAATGATGGACCGTTCCCATCGCTTGACGCGCCAGAACCCAAGGGAAGAGGTAAGGAGTAGAAACCAGCCGATGGTCATCAAGAAGAAGGAAAGCCATTCAGTTGCCATTGGGCTAGTCAGGAGTGAGTTGTTCCATTTTACTTCACCTTGCCCCGGTAAGGGTTGCATGGCGGAAGCGGGAATGGTAATATTACCAGAGGATGTAAGATTGTTGTAGTAGTCTTCCGCTTCGTTGGTGCTGCCAAAGGTAAGCGCAGTACCATCTTCCCAGGTACCCGTATGACCACTCATGACGTCGTCGAGCCGGGAACGCAATGCGAAACCCCACTGGATAAGAGTGATGCCAAGACCGGCGCGACTTCCGAACTTGGCAGCGTGTGTTGTGTGCATGACCCAAGTTAACACGAATCCGACAAACTGAAAGGTAGTGCTGACGAGCGTATTCCACAGGAAGGCAAACAGAGTGCCAGTGGGCAACGAGTCAACAATGACTGATCCTTGGGCTGGTGGACCGGATAGAGCATTGGTGTCATAAGGGGCGGAGGAAGGGAGGAGGACGAGCGACGTATGGTATGGTGGTGCCGCATCCGCTTGGGCAGCGGCGTAAGAGGGTGGTGCGAGCGAGGAGGCCTCTTCTGGAACAATGTATATGCTGTCCCCTGCAAAGAGTGGAGATAAGAAAAGAATGCTTGGGAGGAGATGGCAAGGACGGACCCTGCTGTACGCGAGTCCCAGAAGTTGTGGGCTTCGCACTGACGTTGCTAAAGACACCATCGTTGTTTTCACCTCCACCGATTATCCGTGGTCTTCCAGAATGCGTGGGCTGACCAAAGGGGGGGAAGAAAGCGGTAGCGCGTCTCCACCAGGTGGTCGCTGCGGAAGGGGCGATAGTGTGAGTGAATGTGGGTATGATTCCGTTGGAATTTCCTATAGAGTTTGGGAGTGCAAGGGATGATACTGGGGGCGGCGAGCCGGGTGGGGGTTGATCCCAGTCTGCTACGGGGGTGTTGAAGTCATACGTGAAAACCGATGGGGGTGATGCAGCGCGATGTGGATGAAGAGGGCGGGATTCGTCTACGTTATCGTCGTCATCATCCGAGTCGTCGAAGGCAGCGTCGAGCTCTGGGCTGTTGTCTGGCTCTGTGCGGGGGTTCGGGATGGGGGCATATTGAATGGACATGGTCTGGTGAAAGTTGGAGAGTCGTTACGCCACCCAAAAGGACTACCATTTTAAAGTACAGGGTAAGACACGACTCAGCCCATGTTCATCTCTTCAACTGGGCCCTGCGAATATTCTCCAACTGGTCCAACGCCAACAAGCAGCCCGACAGGTCCACCAAACCCACCAACCGGTCCTCCGACGCTCACCAGACTACCGCCCGCAGCGTCCGGGTTCCCATTACCAATACTGCCGCCGGGTTTGTTCGCCTCCCTGACCATCCTGGTTACTCGTTCACAGCTTTCCATGCGAGCTTGCATCATCCGCTCAAACATCTCCAGTATCTGTACGCTGGGCTCGCGACCCCCAGCTCCAAGCACGAGCGGACCGGGCTGTGGTTGCCCTTGCTGAACAATGGGGTGTGCATGATGGCCAGGCGTAGAGACAAACTGAGGCGTCTCCACCCCAGTCGCAAGGGCTTGCTGGTTGCCCATCGCAGGAAATTGAAACGAAGGATGGGAGAGATACGGCGATGTCAGTGTCGTCGCTGCCTCAAACGTAGTTGGAGGATAAAATGCCACAACGGTATTCGACGGAGTTGCAGGTACAGATGGGTGTGGGTGGAGTACCGCTGAAGTCGGCCCATACATCACATTCTGGTGTGAGGAGGCTGGAACTGATGCCGGATTGAGATTTGAGCTATGTCGAGCGCGATGTTGGGTATGTGGGTATGGATGCTTCGAGATTCCACTGCGCGCTGCTCGTGTTGAAATTCCCTCGAGCTTCAAGTTGAAGGCCTTTTTGCGCTTCAGCCATTTCGTTGGTGGGGAGGAAGTATTATATGCCGTCTTTCCAGAGTCTGGAGAGGACGTAGATTGAGTCTGCAGCTGACCTGGAGCATCGGACTCGTCGTCAAGTTCAACGTCGACAGAAACAGAACGGTCGATTTGAGAATCGGGGCCGCGATGGAGCAGACCCATCTCGAGCTGAGC
>JBBPTS010000574.1:0-13868 GCA_038094235.1 Fistulinella staudtii
ATATCTAAGAGTCGTACCATATGAGCATAATGCGCCATTGGGCGATAAGTAGACATGAGGATACATCATGTATCAAGGGTCTTCGGAACCTATAAAGGCAGTGCCTTCTGAAATGGAAGAGAAGAGATGGAGATTAAATACTCGTGTAGGTCATTACATCTGATGCCGGTGCCAGTTGCACAGGGCAGAGATTAAAGGGCAGTGCCCCACGTATAAGGGAAGTGGAAACGGGCTAATGGTGCCCAAGGGTGCGACACTTGTCGCGAAGGATTCGTTCCCGTCTAGATCATGTGATCTTCATCGTCATGTGATGTGTCACGAGGTTAGTCATGTGACCTGGCTTATATCAGTCGAAAGTGGGGAAATACGTCTAAGTCACTGGGACTTTTATGGATTCGTAACAATGAGGTTAGATAGAAGGCAGAGCCTTCTCTTCCATTTGATGGATATGAGGGTAACACATGTTCCCTTATCAGAAGGACACTGACGTGGCCTCGGGATAGCCACAGTGGTACGATACAGTATTTACCATATGAGGCCTTACACTGCCTCATCAGAAGATGTATATAAAGTACGAGGGCTAGCAGTAGAAGCCCTCCAGTCTTGTTAACTTCTTCGTGAATCTCACACCTAACCAGTGTGCTCTATCACCAGGACTCCTGGCAGTAGCTAAGTGGAGTTGCTTACTCAACCACTCCCCTCTTCATTGGTGGACATATCCTGTCACCACCACTTGCCCTTTGCCCTTACAGAAGATAGGGTTGACAAGGTTCTGAAGTACGAAGAGCTCTGAAGGCGATCCTTATCGCACCCTCTGAAGATACAGATAAGATCCCTATCTTATCTCCTCCTTTGATAGTTGAGGACGACGTTGGTTACACTCACTGATGTAAGGAAGAGCTGATCTAAGATGCAGATCTCATCTCCCCATATCGGTCAGCATTGCCACATTATGTTCTCACATTCATCTCCACTTTCTTCCATTCCTATGCCTCATGTAACACATGCCCTTTTCATTACCACTATCTTGGCTATGTCTTCTGATGGACTTTCTGATGTACTTATCGCTTCTCACGCACAGTCTAGATAAGGCCTTGCTTGATTAGGATAGACACAGCCATGTATCTTTGCATATATATAGCCAGGTAGCTCGACTGGTAAAACCCCAGTCTTGCTTACTTGGATCTCACGCCTATGGCCGTGCTCTACCAGTCGGACTCAGTCCCCTCCTCTCTTCACTGCTAAACAGCACCCTACACCTTTGATAGGCTTCATCCACTTCGAAGGCCAACCCTTGAAGTATAAGAAGGTCTTTGTGTTTCAGTTGCGAGGTTCTTTCTCAGCGATGGCTCTTCTCTTGTGATGCAGGCACAGACTTGTGTGTGGGCAAAGATGTAGTCTTGCTTAAGTGAAGTGTGAAGACCTTCTTATCTTCTAAGGACGGCATATAGCATTGGCCCTTTGGGTAGAATAGCCTTTCAAAGGTGTAGGGTGCTTATTCAGCAGAAGATGAGGGCATACTGAGTCTGAGTGGTAGAGCACCAGCTATGTGGGTGAGATCCAAGTAAGCAAGACTGGGGTTTTGCCAGTCAAGCTACCCAGCTATATATATGCAAAAGTACATGGCTGTGTCTATCCTAATCAAGGCAGGCCTTATCTAGGCTGTGTGTGAGAAGCGATAAGCACATCAGAAAGTCCATCAGAAGACATAGCTGAGATAGCAGTAATGAAAAGGTAGCATGTGTTACATGAAGCATAGAAATGAAAGAGACGGAGATGAACATGGGAACATAGTAGGCAGTGCTGACCAATATAGATAGATAAGATCTGTATCTCTAGATCTGATCTTCCTTATGTCAGTGAGTGCATGAGAAAGAGAAAGAGAAAGAGAAATGTTTAAGTCCTTTGCACAATCATGTGATATCTGATAAGATACCAGAGATTGCCGTGATAAGATAAGATAACCTGTCAAAGGTGTAGAGGCTTGGGTTGTGCATCTATGCCGGTTCTTGCCATCGCTTTGAGGTCTGAAGTATGAAAGTAACAAGCTGTTACAATGTCAGAGGTGGCTCAAGAAGAGCATGGTGTAGATGAAACTTGCATGCTTGATTCCTCTGTAGAAGAAAAGAAGGAACTGAAAGAAGAAATCCTCAAGATCCTTGCTACAAGATCAGCTTGAATCAAAGGAAATGAAATTGTCATGACCTTAGGAGTATCAGCTGATAAGAAGAACTTCTTCAAAGGAAGAGCCCTGCTGGACAGTGGAGCCAATGTAACATTCATCAATGAGTGATGGGTTCAGAAGCATCAAATTCCCACAAAGAAGTTGACTAGACCTCTACTGGTCTTCAATGTAGATGGAACCTGTTGTGAATCCAGCCAAGGCCCTTGCCTCCCACGCTTCACACCTGTCATCCATGCCTTCACCTCATATTTGGCTAGATGCCTCATTGCGAGTTCACAGTTTGTTTCTATTTATGCTATCAATGACATCATGGTCTGGACCATGACACATTTCCTTATCTTTACATACCCACTACTTATTGACATCATAGAACACTCTAGTCCACATCATGTACGCAGCATGTTGATCCATGCTCCCTCCTCATGTAGTGATGTCAGATGGTCCATGCTCATGTGTAGATAGTATTTAATAGCAGCGATCCTGTGGATAAAGGCCCCAGCTTTATTCACTTGATCTTATTCCACAATCATCTGAAGCTAAGAAGTCTCACCCTTGCCTGGTTCAATATGAACATCAACCGTGATACGACAACATATAGAAGTCCTTCACCTTTGAAGCAAGCTCATCTCTATTTGCCCTCAACCCACGTCTAGGACACCTCTCCCTTCCCTACATCCTGTTCCCCTCACCTTCAAGGATATATTAGCTGACATTCACATATACAACTAAGTGAGTTGGTTGTGATGTTTCAGAACCAAGAACTCTGCTGGCAACATCATGCATACCACAGAAATCATCATTGACTTTGATGGACACAGAGAGAATGTGATAGCCGATGTAACAGATCTCCACAAATTTGACCTGGTTATAGGCTTCACATGGCTACAATGCCACAATCCAGAAGTAAACTGGCAAACAAGAGAAGTAAAAATGATGCAATGTCCATGATCGTGCCTCCTTCTTCAAGAAAGAAGTGCCTGGATAGCCCAGTGTGAAAAGGAAGAAGAAGATAATGCCTGGGAAGCTTTCAAAATAAGAGCAACCATACAGAAGGAAGAACCCACTGAGAAGAAACCAGAAGAGCTAGTCCCACCAAGATTCCATAAATGGTTAAAGGTTTTCTCTCAGCATGAATCTGAAAGAATGCCCCTTAGAAAACTATGAGACCATGAAATTGAACTAAAAGAGACATTTGTCTCAAAGAAGGGAAAAGTTATCCCACTCTCAGTCACAGAACATGAAGAGGTAACAGCCTTCCTAGATGAGCAACTTCGGAAGGGGTATATCCACCCTTCCAAGTTGCCACAGACCTCCCCGGTGTTTTTCATATCAAAGAAAGACAGACAAAAGAGGATGGTATAAGATTACTGATAGCTCAACGAACACACCATGCAGAACAACTACCCCCTGTAACAGCTCATTACTTTCATGCTTCAGACCTTGAAGTGATGGCAAGAACTGGCATAGAGGCACAATCCAAACATCTATACCTTTGACAGGCCAGATGTTATCTTATCTCAGCAATCTCTGCTATCTTATCAGATACCACACGATTGTAAGGACTTAACCATTTCTCTCTTTCTCTTTCTCCTTCTCATGTACTCATTGACATAAGGAAGATCTGATCTAAGATACAGATCCCAGCTATCCATATTGGTCAGCACTGCCCTATATGTCTCCCACACTTATTTCCGTCGCTTCCATTCTTATGCCTCATGTAACACATGCCCTTTTCATTACCGCTATCTTGGCTATGCTTTCTGATGGACTTTCTGATGTACTTATCACTTGTTATGCACAGCCTAGATAAGGAGTGCCTCAATTAGGATAGACACAGCCATGTATCTCTGCATATATATAGCTGGGTAGCTTGACTGGTAAAACCCCAGTCTTGCTTACTTGGATCTCACCCACAAAGCTGGTGCTCTACCAGTCGGACTCAGTCCTCCCCACCTCCTGCTTAATAAGCATGCTATGCCCTTGACGGGCTATTCTTGAAGTTAGAGGGTCAATACTTGATGCCATCCTCCTGAAGTAATCTTCGAAGCCAACCTTTGAAGATAGAAGAAAGTCTTCATGTTTCACCCCCTTCCCCTTATTGCCTCCCTAGTAGATAAGCTAAAGGGAGCCACAAGGTTCACAAAGATAGATCTCAGATGGGGCTACAACAATGTCCGAATCAAAGAAGGAGACAAGTAGAAAGCGGCCTTCATATGTTTCAAAGGGGCCTTTGAACCACTTGTCATGTTTTTTGGCCTGATGAACTCCCCCTCCACTTTCCAAGCGATGATGAATGAGATCTTTGCGGACATGGACAACATGATGGTAGTATATATAGACAATCTCCTCATCATCACAAAAGAAGAAAGCCCAGAAGAACATGATAAAATCATAGAAGAAGTCCTTCAAAGGTTAGAAGAAAATGACCTTTTTGCTAAACCTGAGAAGTACACCTTCAGAGTAGAAGAAGTCCCATTTCTAGGAATGATTGTTGGTAAAAACAGCATCCAAGTGGAAAAAGAACAAGTAGAAGTAATCCTAGAATAGCCAACTCCAAAAAGTACACAACAAGTTCGCGTCTTCCTTAGACTAGTCAACTTCAACAGAAGATTCATTGATAAGATGGCACAGTACACACACCCTCTCAATGACCTCCTTAAAAAGGACTGTACATTCCATTGGGGAGAAAAAGAAGAAGCTTTTAATAAGCTTAAGAAGACATTTACCACAGCTCCAGTACTCACTTTCCCAGATCAAGAAGTGGAATACCAAGTAGAAACCAACACATCAGACTTTGCCACAGGAGCAGTACTGATGGTCAAGAAAGAAGGAATATTCCACCCAGTGGCATATCTCTCTCACTCTATATCTCCTGAAGAAAGAAACTATCAGGTTTTCGACAAGGAGATGCTGAGTGTAATCTGTGCATTAGAAGAATGGTGACACCACTTAGAAGGAGCCAAATAAAAATTTGAAATCTGGAATGACCATACAAACCTACAATGGTTCATAGAGAAACAGAGCCTAAACAGAAGGCAAGTACGTTGGTCACAGTACCTATCCAGATTCAACTATACTTGGGTCCATAAACCTGGAACTCAAATGCAAAAAGTAGACACTCTATCAAGAAGATGTGACCACATGGTCGGAGTAGAAGAAGATAACTAAGGAATGGTTTTAATGACCCCGGATAAGATCTGAACAGTTAGGATCGAAGATGATGGGGACAATATGAAGGATAGGATTCGCGACCATACACTAGCCCTTAAAGAATCAGAAGTACAGAAAATAGAAGGAGATGGAGGGCAGCTATCAGAAGAAGGAATCTTTATGAAGAATAACAAGATATTTGTCATCACAGAAGATCAGATGGATCTCATTACACTCCATCATGATACCCCAGTTGCAGAACATCCTGGAAATGAGAAGACACTAGAACTCGTCAAATGGCACTACTACTTGTTGTGAAACTGGCTTAGACCCTTGTCTTCCTGCGTTTCACACCTGTCATCCACACCTTCACCTCATGTTTAGCTAGATGCCTCATTGTGAGTTCATGGTTCATTTCTATTTATGCTATCAATGATGTCATGGTCTGGACCACGACATGTTCTCTTATCTTTACCTAACCACTATCTATTGACATCATAGAACACTCTAGTCCACCTCATGTAGTACACATGCCAGTACATGCTCCTCCCTCATGTAGTGATGTCATATGGTCCATGTCCTGTAATAGGTAGTATTTAATGGAATGTATCCAGTCAGCAAAGCTCTCCAGCTTTGTTAACTTGATACTTTACGACAAACCCTCTGAAGCATCTGAAGCTCTACCCTTGCCTGGTTCAATATGAACATCAACTGTGATATGATGACTATCAGAAGTCCCTCACTATTGATCACAAGTCCTCACTTCTTCATCGAAGTATCCCTTCTTTATCCATACTTGCCGCTACATTCCCCCCTTCTTTAGGATATAGAGGCTGACATTCAGTGTACAACTAAGTGAGTGGTTGTCCATTTCACTACTGGCCAGGTATGACAGTTCAGATTAAAGACTATATGGCTAGATGCCACACATGTCAGAAGATGAAGACAGGGAACCAGCTGCCAGCTGGCAAACTCCAACCACTAGAGCTCATACACTGTAATGATCACTATCATTATCACTTCCACACAATGGTGCATGAAGATAAAGTTTAGATTTCGACAATCTTATCTTATCATGGCAATCTCCGACATCTTATCACACGATTACAAGTCCTGATCTTATCAGCAACACTTAGAAGAATCCTCGAAGGATAGAAGGGAGATCACCTTATCTCCACCACCAGAAGAGAGATCTGAGATCTCTCGAAGAAGATCCCATCATGGCTAGATCTTAGATGAAGAAGATCAGATCATAGATTGATCCTAGGACGTAGAAGTGGCACATGAGGCTACCATAAGGTCAGATAGAAGGCAGAGCTTTCTTTTCCATTTGATGGACATGAGGAGAGCACATGTTCCCTTATCAGAAGGACACTGATGTGGCCACAGGATAGTCACAATGGTATGATATAGTATTTACCATATGAGGCTATACACTGCCTCATCAGAAGATGTATATAAGTAGCAGGACTAGAGGTAGATGCCCCTTAGTCTTGCTTACTTGGATCTCACCTGCATAGCTGGTGCTCTACCAGTCAGACTCAGTCCTCCCTCACCTCCTGCTTAAAGCACCCTATGCCTTTGATAGGCTATCCTTGAAGTTAAGAAGTCTTCACATTTCACACACATGCCATGGGAAGATGTATCAGCTGACTTCATCACCAACCTCCCAGTTTTGTCGCTATACAACTCCATCCTTGTTGAAATGAAAAGAACAATAAAGGAATGGGAGACTGAGTAATTGCTTGGAGAGTTGTCCTAATACGCGGAAACAACCAAGTCAATTGAACTAAGGGGCTTTCCCCAGTTCGATGCTTGATTTATATATTCATAGGTGCATGTGTGTACATGTTTGTGCATACTTCTAAATATGAATATTTCATGGAATTGTACCATAAGAGCATAATGTGCCATTAGGCAATAAGTAATCATGAGAATGCCATGTGAAACAAAAAAGCCCACCAGTGACTTAAGAGGAGAAGGTTCGGAGTAAAGGGCTTAGGGGCTTTTAGAGTCTGCACCATCAAGTTACTTTGACTGAGGAATCGTCCTCAGCAAAGCTCTCTGGTTTATATATTCCATAGAGTGTGTGTACATGTTGTGACCTAGCTACCATAAATGTAACTCTAAGAATCGTACCATATGAGCATAATGTGCCATTGGGCAATAAGTAAGACATGTGGATACATTGTGCATCAAGGGTCTTTGGAACCAATAAGGCAGTGCCTTCTATAATGGAAGAGAAGAAGAGTGGAAATTAAATACCCATGTTTCTGAGACTTCTGATGTCGGTGCCAATAACACTGGATGGAAATGAAAGGGCAGTGCCCCGCATATAAAGAAGGTGGGAATGGGCTAGTGGTGCCCAAGGGTTCAACACTTTGTTGCAAAAGGATTCGGTCCCTTCTAGATCATGTGATCTTCATCATCATGTGATGAGTCACATTGTTAGTCATGTGACCTGGCTTATATCAGTTGAGAGCGAAGAAAAACATCTAAGTCATCGAGACTTTATTGGATTCATAACAGAAGGGTCCCAGCCACTTCTCTGATAGCTTCCGGGATTCTCACATCAGGCGGAGATTATCTGTTGCAAGCAACACCTGATCGCCCAATTTGTATTCTGGAGTGTCGGATCGGTGCTTGTCAGCCTGTTTTTTCATTGTCTCTTGGGCTTTTTCGAGGTTAGCAGATGTTTCCACAAGGGTTTGTTCTATTTTCTGGGTGAGTTTGTCTGCCGCTGGGGCTTTAGAAGTTCCTGGTTCTATTCCCATCTGAGGTGGGTAGGTCCGTGTGACTTCAAAGGGGGTTTTCTGTGAAGAAGCTTGCTTATTCGAGTTATAAGAAAATTAAGCAATCGGGAGCCAGTCACTGTTGCGAAACTGGCTAAAAGACCCCTGTCTTCCCATGTTTCACACCTGTCATCCATGTCCTCACCTCATGTTTGGCTAGATGCCTCACTGCGAGTTCATGGTTCGTTTCTATTTATGCTATCAATGACGTCATAGTCTAGAACCTGACACATTCCCTTATCTTTACCTCACCGCTACTTATTGACATCATAGAACATTCTAGTCCACCTCATGTATGCAGCATGTTGATCCATGCTCTTCCCTCATGTAGTGATGTCATATGGTCCGTGCACTGTAGTAGATAGTATTTAATGAAAACAATCCAGTTGGCAAAGCTCCCCAGCTTTGTTAACTTGATCTTCACAACCCCCCAGAAGTCAGAAGCTGCTCACACCTTTTGCCCGGTTCAATATGAACATCAACCGTGATACAACAACTATACTAGAAGTCCTTCACTATTGAAGCAAGGTTCACCCAATATGCCCTCAACCCACGTATAGGACTTCCCCCTACCTTCCGCTATGCCCATTCCCCCCATCTTATAGGATATAGAGGCTGATGTTCAGTGTACAACTAAGTGCGTGGTTGTTCGCTTCAGTCACTCCAGTCATTCTGGTGATTGCAGATGAACAACTGAAGGTACTGTTGTAGGTCCCATATGATGCGCTCCATCTGTCTGTCTGTTTGCGGATGAGATGCTGTTGATAGGCGGGGTTTTATTCCGAGGCATTCTGAGGTCGATCTTCATGAACTTCTTTGCTCCTTTGAGCTTGTCTACCAACTGCGAGATGAGGGGTAGTGGGTAGTTGTTGCGAACCATGTATTCATTTAGATAATGGTAGTCCTATACCATACGTTTTCGTCCATCCTTCTTTGGGACGAAGAAGACCGGCGATGTTTGGGGAGATTTTGAGGGGCAGATGTACCCCTTGTGTAATTGTTCGTCTATAAATGCCAAGACTTCTTCTTGTTCCTTAGGTCCCAAAGGGATCATCTTTCCTTTCTTCGGAATAAAGGTATCTTTGAGATTAATGGCATGATCCCAGGGTTTTCTTATCGGCATTCTTTCAGAGTCTTTCTCCTCAAACACCTTTAGCCATTTGTGGAAGCGTGCCAGCACCAGTTGTGCAGGTTGCTTCTTTTCTTCTTTCAGTTTTTCTATTGCTGCCTGAATATGGTACACCGCCCAGGCATGGTCTTGTTCTTCCTTATCACATGACGCCAAGAATTCACTTTGATCTTGGAGCATATGGTAGGAACAGGGGCAGCATATGAATTTTAGTTCTCCAGATCTCCAGTTGATCTCCGGATTGTGCTGCTTTAGCCAGTTATGCTCTATTACCAAGAGGAACGTGGTGATGTCCGTTACTTCTGCCTCTATCCTTTCTCAATGTCCTTGATAGTCGATGTGGATCTGGGCTATGTGTGTGATCCGCTCTGCGGAGTTATGGGTGCCATCAACGTTGATGACTGCAATAGGGTGGCGTAGTTTCCTCATGGGGATATGGTGCTTCTCTGCCCATGATTTATCTATGAATGTCACATTTGCTCTGCTGTCAAGGAGGGCTTCTACCATGCTCCAGTCACAGTTCTTCTGATTGGGAGAGATTCGAATTTTAAGAGATATTTCGTCTTTGGTTCTCGCCGATTGGGTGTAGAGTTCTTCCGGAAAAGAAGTCGTATCTTCCTTGATTGTGCAAGAGGAATCAAGCGTGCATTTCTGGTCTGCACTGCACTCATCAAGAGATGCCTCTGACCATGTATCGACTATGTCTGTACAGTCCAAGGAAGAGTACCTATTGTTGGCAAACCGTTTTTCCGGTTTCAGTTCGCCTTCCCTTTTCCCTTCTGCTGGAAAGCCCTTCTTACGAAATATTCCTGCATTTGGTCAAAGGTTTTTCCCTTGATTTCGTTCCAGGGGTCTGACACTTGCGGGTTTTCGTCAGCTACTTCCCATGATGTTGCTCCTTCTTCTTTTGGAGCTTGTGACGTCTTTGCACTCCTGGCATTTTGGTTGCCTTTCCAGCATTACAAAAAGCCATCTATGTCCAGCATATGATCAGGGATGTGAGCCTGATATAGTGGGGGTTCTTCTAGTGGTAGATCTAGATCTCTTCTGTCCAGAGTTAGAATGTCTTCTTCAGAAATGTCTCCTGGTAGTGGAATAGGGCCCCAGTTATCTTCTAGGCGGTCTCCTCTATTCTCGTCTTCTGGAGTAGAGTTCCAACTGATCATGGCGTTCCATTGGAGGTCAGCTTCTCTTCTCTATTACGAACAATAAAAGTCCAGTGGACTTAGACATTTTCTTACTCTCAAATGACATAAGCCAGGTCACGTGACTAACCCCATGACACATCACATGACGATAAAGATCACCTGATCTAGACGAGATGCAACAAAGTGTCGCACCCTTGGGCACCATTAGCCCGTTCCCTCTTTCCTTATACGTGGGGCACTGCCCTTTTCATCTCCGTCTGTGCAACTGGCACCGACATCACACGTAACGACTCACACGACTATTTAATTTCCGTCCCTTCTCTTCCATCTCAGAAGGCACTGCCTTATTGGTTCCGAAGACCCTTGATGCATGATGCATCCGCATGATATACTTATCGCCCAATGGCCAATTATGCTTTTATGGTACGATTTCTTCAAATATGTTTATGGTAGTTAGGACACACATGTACAAATACGAATCCATGAATATATAAGGGCGACTCAACTGAGAGTAACTCCTCAGTTTGAGAAGCTTGACAGTTGACTTGTACTGGTCGCTCCGAGTGCTCAAAACTCCATTACATCTCTCGCTAAAGTCTCTGAGAGGCTTTTTCGTTTCAGGTAAGGGTTCTGGAGATGTAGAGGGACTGGATGTCAGTTCTGAACAGTTCCTGGTGGATTTCATCATTAACCGCCTGTTCAAGTAGGACTACTCTGTGTTCGTCGGACAGGTTGGCCTAATTGTTGGTGGCCTGCCATTTGGCGAGGAATGTGTCTATGTCATTCTGTCCTTGTCGGAGTTTGGTGATATTTACCATGGCCCAATCTCAGTGCAGCATGGGTTTCATCAGTCCTTTGAACTCTATTTCAAACTCTGCCCAGTCCTTGAACGTTGTTTGCCCGTTTAGGAGTTTTTCCAACTCCGATTGTGCTCAGGGGCCTCCTTTCTGCCCTTTTAGATGTGAGAGTACCGCCCTCATTCCTTCTACTAGTTTTATTTCATATTCCTGTTCTCCAGTGATTGGATTTATCTTATCCGTCCCGTCGTTGTACTTTGCTTTGAACAGGAAAAATGGGTTTAATCGAAGCCAGGATCTCATTTTGATCCACTACTCGTCAAACTTTGCTTTTGACCCATCGTATTCTCCTGGGTCCTTGAATGCTTCTATCTTACTTCCTTCTGACAGTGGGCTGGTCATTGCCCCTAAGGTTACGGCCAGTGCTTGTTACACTTGGTCCTTTTCTGTCTGTATTTTTCTTAATGCTTGGGCTTGGAGATTCATCTCCTCAACCATTGCTTGCATCTGGGTCCTGAGAGCTTCAAATTGCTCTTTGTAAGACATGATGGGAAGAAGATTATATTGGGGGGGGTGGCTATCTCTGCAGTGATATGCGAGGGACTTCTTTCGGTCTCCTTCTAACCCAGGGCCTTACTTCTTGGCCTTCTTCAGTAAGTAAGAAGCACGGAGGGGGGAGCGAGGGTCGGATCTTGCTTTGGAGGTGTATGGGTATTGTCTCCTTGCCCACTTCTTTATTGGGCCTTCATCCGTCTGTATGCCTCTCTCCGATCTGTCTCTTTTCCCTTCTGAGGGTCCTGGTTGGTGAAGCGAACCTAACACTTGACGACTTCTGAGTGCAAGGATCCTTAACATGGAGCAAGGGAGAGTAAGAGGGGACTGGGGTACACCGTGTGAGGGTTCTCCCTTATATAGCGATGGGGGGAATGGACCGAGTGAGCTACTTGGCAGCTTATCCGCTTGTTAGGCGAAAGTTCCAAGTGAACAAGACTGGGGTTACCAGCCAAGTTCCTTGGGTCTTATATATGCATATGTCGTGGCTGTACATGGCTGTGTAACTATCCTAATCGAGGCACTGCTTATCTGGGCTGTGCGTGAGAAGCGATAAGTACATCAGAAGAGTTCTATCAGAAAAGCATAGCCAAGATAAGAGAAGCAGAAATTAATAAGGCATGTATAACATGAGGCATAGAATGGAAGCGAGCGGAAATAGATGTGGGAACATAATTGGGCAGTGCTGACCGATATGGTTAGATGAGATCTGTATCTTAGATCGGATCTGCCATATGTCAGCGAGTGCGAAAGAAAAGGGATAAGTCCGAGAACAAGGGAAAGAGTCCTAAGTCCCTTCAGATAAGACCTTTCTCGCAGATGCGCGATATCTGATAAGATACCGGGAAATGCCGAGATAAGATAAGATCATCACTAGGGGTTAAAGATAGCCGAAAAGAGAAATCATAATGGGCGAGGTGTTGCGTCTATGCCTGTCTTCGCCATTGCTTCTAAGTCTGAAGCATGGAAATAGTGAGCCGTTACAGTTGGCATCCTTCTCTCAACTCATTCAGACAATGTGTATGATCCCCACTGAACATATCTAGTAGGTCTGTCAGACCACGAAGTTCCAAGCCTTTCTCTTCGGCTAGGGTTACGAGGTACTCTGTTTCCAGCAACAGGTACAGTCCTTGGATCTCCTCAAAGAAGTCGAGAGCCTTCTTGTTCAGGCACTGTCGTCTCTGTGCCTGGTGCACGAGGTCGTCGATTTGTTGTATGAAGAGGTTGGCATCCCTTTTGAACTTTTCATAGGACACTTTGACTTTCTGGTCGAGTGGAAGGGGTTCCTCTTGGAAGCGGTCTGTGGGAGGGGTGGAAGAGATGGAGAAGTGTGAGGAGGGCACTGGTCCTGTTAGTGCACAGTTTCAAAGGTACTTCTGGGGGATGTTACTTCTTTAATCGTCCTATTTTTGTAGGGTGTTCTTCTGGGCCTTCAGCAAGGAGCTTCTTCTCAACGGTGAAGTAGGTAGTTAGAGTAAAGTGAAATGAAAAAGCCAACTATGACTTTTAGTAGAAGAGGTCGAGTAGAGGACTCAGAGTCGACGTCAAGTCAGTACTGCCAAGTTACTCTAACTGAGGAATCGTCCTCAGCAGAGCAACCCAGCTTATATATTCATAGCTTTGTATGTACATGTTGTGGCATAACTACCATAAATGTAATTCTAGGAATCATACCATGTGAGCATAATGTGCCATTGGGTGATAAGTAAAACATGAGGATGCATCATGCATCAAGGGTCTTCGGAACCAGTAAAGGCAGTGCCTTCTGAAATGGAAGAGAAGGAATGGAGATTAAATAGTTGTGTATATGATTACTTCTGATGTCGGGGCTTCTAGCACCGGACAGAGATTAAAGGGCAGTACCCCACATATATGGAAAGTGGAAACGGGCTAACATAAATAGAAACAAACCATGAACTTGTGGTGAGGCATCTAGTCAAACATGAGGTGTAGGCGTGGATGACAGGTGTGAAACATGGGAAGACAAGGGTCTAGGCTGGTTTCACAACAATAACCAGGGTGCTATTTTTATTGCATATAACCCTGTGACTGAAAAGTGATCAAAACATATTAGATTGCCCTACCACTTTGTCCATGATGCTATTGACTCACAAG
>JBBPTS010000575.1:0-13780 GCA_038094235.1 Fistulinella staudtii
GAGCTCATGGTTTAGATGAGAGATCCAAGTAAGCAAGACTGGGGTTTAGCCAGTTGAGCTCCTTGGGTTTATATAGGCATGGTACATGGCTGTGTCTACCCTAATTGAGGCACTCCTTATCTAGGCTGTGTGTGAGAAGCAATAAGTACATCAGAAAGTCCATCAGAAAGCATAGCCAAGATAGTGGTAATTAAAAGGGCATGTGTTACATGAGGCATGGAAGAGAAATGGAGTGGAGATGAGCATGAGAACATATGGGCAGTGTTGACCAGTATGGTTAGATGAGATCTGTATCTTAGATGAGATCTGCTATATGTCAGCGAGTGTATGAGAGAAAGGAAAAGGGAAGAAAGAGATAAGTCCTTGCAATCATGTGATATCTGATAAAATACTGGAGAATGCTGAGATAAGATAAGATAAGCTTCTGGCCTATCAAAGACGTAATGGTTTGGGTTGTGCATCTATGCCAATTCTTACCATCGCTTCTAGATCTGAAGCATGAAAGTAATAAGCCATTACAACTGCCACCTTCTTCACAATGCCAGATTTGTCTGTGCAAAGATTACCCCTCTCCACCACTGTGACCTCCTTTGTCTGGGACTAGGATGTTGTCACCATATCCACAAGGCAGTGAGGCTTATACAGCTAGCAGAGCTACACTGTGAGCTTCTTCACCACCCTCCTGTCCTCCAACCACCATCATCCTGACCTCTTCTCTCCCCTGATCTGAAGGTGCTCCCCAACTGGTGGTGCCCACACCATACTCTGTAGCCATTCCTGATATAAAAGGATGGCAACAATAAGGAGAACTGGCAGAATTCTTCCACCAGTACAACAAATACTGGGCCCAACAAGCCCAACACCCTCTGACTAATATAATACCACTGCCTGAATTTCCCTCTGTGCTGAGGGGCATCCTCTGCCCTAACTTCACCTGCCCCCTTGTGCCACCATCTCCCCCTACCATTTGCTAATCTGGGACCGATGTGTCCATATGGTCACACTACTCTTCTTGGCCTTTATTAGCCATTCTGACACCATTTGTGGGGTTCTCCAGAGGAGTTCCCCAATACAAAATCCAACACAAATATAGCATCACCATTAGAAAGTCAATCATCAGGAAGCCTAAGGACTTCATCAGCAATAAGGCCAAGTTCCTCTAGTGGTGGCATACTATAGAAGTGTACCTGGCTGGGTTTGCTACAGAGCCACAGGATCATTAAAAGATCTTGATAGTGCTCTCATTCATGAAGGGAATTAATGAAGCTGATAACTTCACTGATCTCTATTTGAACAGGGATACCTCTTGTTGTCAAAGGCCCAGACCTTCAACCAATTCAAGAATGAACTTTATGAAAGGTTTGTCCCTCAAGATACCATCTGAAAAGTGGAGAACCTTCTCTTCACCCTTTGACAAGGCTCCAACTTGGTCAAAAACTATTTTGCCAGGATAGAGTGATATATAATCTAGACAGGTTACTGCCTGCAAACAAACTCCCAAACCCTTATCAATCTGATAAGGGATCACATCAACAACAACATGGTTGAATATGTCAAACACTCTTAACCACAATTGCTAGAGAGTTACAACTATCACATGTGATGGGAAGCCCTTATCAAGGCTTCTCTGATACTTGAAGAGATTGCAGAGAGGAAGAAGAAGAGCCAGCCCTTTTGTGCAAACAACTGGCACACTGTGAAGGTCACACCCACAACAAACACTTCCTCTTCTCCATCATGTTCCAATCCCCGTGCTACCATATTGTCCAGATCTCCTGCCCCTGAGATCACGCCAGGCAGAGATGCTCCTATAGATCTGGTGCAAGCTCATGATCAAGGACTCTGCTGCAAGTGTGGAAAGGCATGGCCCTGTAAGGACCATTTTGTTCCCAGAACCATTGCCGCTCACCAGCTTGCCACTAGTGGAGAACTAGAGAAAGTGGTGTTCTCTACACTGGCTGAGCATGAAACAGAACAACCAAACTCTCTCAGTTGTAACATGGAACATCAGCCAATATATCCTTATGGAGAGGAGGGAATATAGTATGAATCAGGAAGAAGAGGATGTCTTCAAGAAGGGTTACTTTGAGAAGGGGAGTCTTACTTTGAAAGGTAATAGACTGGCTATCATTGTCAATGTTCGTATTGAACAAGGCAAGGTTGAGCATTGTTACAAATCCACAAAAGCCCTCTGGACTTAGACATTTTTCTACATTCATTGACATAATCCAGATCATATGACTAACAATGTGATTTATCACATGATGATGCAGGGTAACATGACCTAGATGAGACTTGAACCCTTTGCAACAAAGTGTTGCACCCTTGGGCACCAATTAGCCCATTCCTTTCCTTCCTTATATATGGGACATTGCCCTTTCATTTCTGTCCATGGTGTAACAGACACCAATATCAGAAGTCTTCATACATGCCTATTTAATCTCTGCTTACTCCCCTTCCATTTTAGAAGACACTGCCTTTATTGTTTCCAAAGACCCTTGATGCACACACATCCCTCATGCCTTACTTATCACTCAATAGTGCATTATGCTCATATGATATGACTTCCTAGAAATATGTTTATGGAATTATACACAAACATGTATATACATTATGCACTCAATATATAAGGGTTGCTTGACTGAGAGTAACTCCTCAGTTTGAATAACTTAACAGTTGACTTGTATTGGTCGCTTCAAGTATTTGAACTCAGTTCCCTCTTCTCCACTTAAAAGTCATTTAATTGGCTTTTTTGTTTCAAGCATCAGCTTCAGAGTTGTCAAGATCAAGTGAATAAAGCTGAAGAGCTTTACTACTGGATCACTCATATTATATACTACCTACTACATAGCATGACATCACTACATGAGGGGAACACATATATCTACATGTGTGATACAGGAGGCAGGCTAGAGGGTCTATGATATCAATAGATAGCAGCATCTGAAGCGAACCTAACAACTCTGACTTGCGAGTGCGAGGAACCTTAACGTGGAGCAAGGGAGATGAGAGGGGTGGACTGGGGTACACCGGGTTAGGGCTCTCCCTTAGATAGCGAAGAGGGGATGGACTGAGTGAGCTACTTGGCTGCTTATCCGCTTGTTAGGCGAAAGTTCCAAGTGAACAAGACTGGGATTACCAGCCGAGTTCCTTGGGTTTATATATGCATAGTAGGAGGCTGTACATGGCTGTGTAACTACCCTAATTGAGGCACTGCTTATCTGGGCTGTGCGTGATAAGCGATAGGTACATCAGAAGAGTCCATCAGAAAAGCATAGCCGAGATAACAAGAATAGAAAGCGGAAATTAATAAGGCATGTGTGACATGAGGCATAGAATGGAAGAGAGCGGGAATAAACGTGAGAACATGATTGGGCAGTGCTGACCGATATGGTTAGATGAGATCTGTATCTTAGATCGGATCTGCCATATGTCAGCGAGTGCGAAAGGAGAAAGAGTTAAGTCCGAGGAAAGGGAAAAAGTTCTAAGTCCCTTCAGATAAGACCTTTCCCGCAGATGCGCGATATCTGATAAGATACCGGGAAATGCCGAGATAAGATAAGATCATCGTTAGGGGTTAAAAGTAACCAAAAGGAGAAATCATAATGGGCGAGGTGTTGCGTCTATTCCGGTCTTCGCTATTGCTTCTAAGTCTGAAGCGTGGAAATAGCGAGCCGTTACAGCATCAGTCTAGACTAGAGAACATGTTGTGGTCCAGACCATAACATCAGAGATAGCATAAATAGAATAAACCATGAGTCACACATATGATAGTCTAGCCATACATGAGGTGGGGGCATGTTTGTCTGGAGCAAGTCTGGGTATGACCTTATAACCCTAAGATTCACAAAGATGATCCACTTGTTCACTATCCTGACCAACATCACTTCAAAGGGAGTTGTCATCATTTTCTGTGACCACATCTTCTATCTTTACAGGCTCTCTAAGAAGATGATTTTAGATCACAGACCACAGTTCATCTCACAGTTCATGGTGGAACTGTACTGATTACTCAAAATAGAAGTGAAATAAATCTAACCTTCTGAACTTCTGAGGTTGGCCTTCAAGATGGAATCAAGTAGTGAAGGGAGATGGATCCAGTTAGACCTTGCTAAGGTCTTCTCTTATATAGCAAAGGAGATGTGGACCAAGTGAGCTACCTGGCTGCTTATCTGCTTATTAGGTGAAAGTTCTAAGTGAACAAGACTGGAGCTTCCTGTAATGATCGCTATTGTTAACACTTCCGCACAACAGCGCAATCTGAAGAAGATTAGATTTCGACAATCTTATCTTATCTTATCTCGGCAATCTCCGACATCTTATCGAACGATTGCACAGTCCTGATCTTATCAGCAACACTTAGAAGAATCCTCGAAGGATAGAAGAGAGATCACACTATCTCCACCATCAGAAGCAAGATCTGAGATCTCTAGAAAAAGATCCCATCGTGGTTGGATCTCAGATGAAGAAGATTGGATCATAGATTGATCCTAGGACTTGGAAGCGGCACATGAGGATGCCATGAGGTTAGATAGAAGGCAGAGCCTTCTCTTCCATTTGATGGACATGAGGAGAATACATGTTCCCTTATCAGAAGAACACTGACGTGGCCACAGGATAGCCACAATGGTACGATAGAAGTATTTACTTATAAAGACGGGACACAGCCTCCCACCAGATGTATATAAGAAGTAGAGACTGAGCTACGGAAGCTCCAGTCTTGTTCACCTTGATACTTTCATCTAATACAGTGAAGGCCAAGATTAGTGGGCTCACTCGGTCCCAGTATAGTCCCTGGACAACAAAGGACACTTTCTCTCTGATGTTGCGCGTCCTTTCTCTTGCTCCACGTCAAGGTCCCTCACATGCAGAAGTCATCAGTGTTAGGTTCGCTTCACTTCCATTGTAACCAACATACTTCCTCAACTATCAAAGGAGGAGATAAGATAGGGATCTTATCTGTGACTTCAAAGGGTGCAATAAGGATCACCTTCAGAGTTGTTCTTCGTGCTTCAGAACCTTGTCAACCCTATCTTCTGTAAGGGCAAAGGGCAAGTGTCGATGACAAGATATGTACACCGATGAAGAGGGGAGTGGTTGAGTAAGCAACTCCACTTAGCTACTGCCAGGAGTCTGACTGATAGAGCACACTGGTTAGGTGTGAGATTCAAGTAAACAAGACTGGAGGGCATCTACTGCTAGCCTTGCCATATATATACAACTTCTGATGAGGCAGTGTAAGGCCTCATATGGTAAATACTGTATTGTACCATTGTGGCTGTTCTGTGGCCACGTCAGTGTCCTTCTGATAAGAGAACATGTATTTCCCTCATGTCCATCAAATGGAAGAGAAGGCTCTGCCTTCTATCCAACCTTCTGGCAACCACATGTGCCGCTTCTAAGTCCTAGGATCAATCTATGATCTGATCTTCTTCATCTAAGATCCAACCACGATGGGATCTTCTTCTTGAGATCTCTGATCTCGCTTCTGGTGGTGGAGATAGTGCAATCTCCTTTCTGTCCTACAAGGATTCTTCTAAGTGTCACTGATAAGATCAGGACATGCAATCGTGCGATAAGATGTCGGAGATTGCCGAGATAAGATAAGATAAGATTGTCGAAATCTAATCTCTCTCTTCATGCGCCGTTGTGCGGAAGTGATAACGATAGCAATCGTTACATCCATAGCTCAGTCTCTACTTCTTATAAACATCTGTGAGGAGACTGTGCTCTGTTCTTATAAGTAAATACTTCTATCATCCCATTTGTGGCTATCCACTGACCATGTCAGTGTCCTTCTGATAAGAGAACATGTGTTCTCCTCATATTCATCAAATGGAAGAGAAGGCACTGCCTTCTCTTGTACCTCATGGCAACCTCATGTATTGCTTCTAAGTCCTAGGATCAATCTATAATCTGATCTTCTTCATCTGAGATCTAACCACAATGAGATCTTCTTCTTAAGATCTGAGATCTCATTTCTGAGTGATGGAGATAAGAGGATCTCCCTTCTATCCATCAAGGATTCTTCTAAGTGTTGCTGATAAGATCAGGACATGCAATCGTGTGATAAGATGTCGGAGATTGCCGAGATAAGATAAGATAAGATAATCGATATCTAATCTTTGTCTTCTTCAGAGAGGTGCACTGTTGCACCGAAGTGTTAACAATAGCAATTGTTACAAGAAGGAAATCCCTCAATGGCCTATCACCCACAAACCAATGGGCAAACTGAATGGATGAATTCAGAGATAGATTAATTCCTCCAGATTTACATCAATCACCACCAAAGTGATTAAGCTGACTGGTTGATGATCACAGAATTCTCACACAATAACCATGTCTTGTCAGCCACCAAGAAGACACTGTTCATATTGAATCAAGGATTCAATCCTCGAGTATTTGAAGGAATGAGGAAGACTTTGTGCTTACCTGAAGCACACAAGTTCAAGGAGAGTATGATGAAGATGCACAAGGATGCCATCTTTGCTCTGGAAACCACTGTTGCTGATATGAAACAATACTATGATTGCAATGCTGCCAATTGAAAAGAATACCAACCCAGCAACATAGTACTTGTAGAAACCATATGAAATGACACAACCAACTTGCTTAGTTGCTTGCATGAATGTCAGCCACTATATCCTATAAGAGAGGAGACAGGATGTAAGGAAGGAAGGGAAACCAAGTTTGTGAGTTGAGGGCGAATGAGGAGTAAGCTTGCTTCAAGAGGGAAGGTGTTACGAATCTAATAAAGTCTTGAAGACTTAGATGTTTTCTTTCGCTTTCGACTGATATAAACCAGGTCACGTGACTAACCCCGTGACACATCACATAACGATGAAGATCACATGATCTAGAAGAGACAAAGCCTTCGCGACAAAGTATCGCATCCTTGGGCGCCACTAGCCCGTTTCTACTTCCCTTATACGAGGGCACTGCCCTTTTTCATCTCCGCCCTTACCGTTGTACCGGGCATCAGAAGTTATGTCTACACAAGTATTTAATCTCTGTCTACTTCTCTTCCATTTCAGAAGGCACTGCCTTTATTGGCTCCGAAGACCCTTGATGCACAACGCATCATCATGTTATCTTTATCGCCCAATGGCACATTATGTACATATGGTACGATTCCTTGAATTACGATTATAGTAGTTATGCCACACATGTACAAACACAACCCATGAATATATAAACCGGGTTGCTCTGCTGAGGACGATTCCTCAGTTAGAGTAACTTGGCAGTCCTGACTTAAAGTCAACTCTGAGCCCTCTACTCGACCCCTCTCTTTGAAAGTCACTGGTTGGCTTTTCGTTTCACTTTACTCTAACTACTCACTTCACCGTCGATAAGAACATCTTCGCTGAAGGCCACCCCCCCCCACAACAGCTGCCATAGGACGATTAAAGAAGTAATGTCCCCAGAAGTATCCTTTGAAACCGTGCACTAACAGGACCAGTGCCATCCTCTCACTTCTCTATCTCCTCCACCCCCCCTACAGATCTCTTCGCCGACGAACCGGCACCACTCGACCTGGAGGTAGTAGCCTCCCATCAGAAGTTCAACCAAGAGGCAGGCCTCTTCATCAAAAGCATAACCGACCTCATCGAGCAAGCTGAATGCAGGCAACGCTCCAACCGACTTGCCCCCAGCTTCTACGAGGAGCTACAAGGACCCTACCTCCTGCTCGAGATCGAGTATCTGGTAGAGAAAGCAGAAGAGAGCGGATTGGATCTTCGTGGTACTGCAGAGAGACTCGATACATACAGTGGGGATCACATTGCCTTTCTGAACGGGTTGAAAGAAGGGAGATTGGTAGGACCCTTAGGAGAGAAAAGAGACATATCGGAGAGAGGAATCCAGACGGACGAAGGCCCGATAAAGAAGTGGGCAAGAAGGACTTACCCCTACACCTCAAAAGTGAGATCAGATCCTCGCTCCCCCCTCCGTGCTTCTTATCTGTTGAAGAAGGTCAAGAAGTAAGGCCTTGAGTCAGTAGGAGACCGAAAGAAGTCCCTCGCGTATCACAGCAGCGATAGCCACCCCCCCCTTATTAATAAACTCCCCTTCTCTTCTCAAACATGTCGTATGAAGAACAGTTTGAGGCGCTTCAAAACCAGATGCAGGCAATGGTCGAGGAAATGAACCTCCAAGCCCAGGCATTAAGAAAAATGCAGGGAGAACGAGACCAAGCGCAACAAGCCCTAAGCCTAGCCCTAGGAACGATGAATGCCCCTTTGGCAGGAGGAAGCAAGATAGAAGCTTTTAAAGACCCGGGAGAATACGACGGATCGAAAGCCAAATTTGACGAATGGTGGATCAAGATGAGATCCTGGCTACGATCAAACCCCTTCTTCCTGTTCAAAGCCAAGTACAACAACGGGACGGATAAGATAAATCCGATCACCGGCAAACAGGAATACAAAGTGAAGTTGGTAGAAGGAATGAGAGCGGTACTCTCATGTCTAAAGGGGCAAAAAGGAGGCCCTTGGGCGCAATCAGAATTGGAGAAGCTCCTAGATGGGCGAACAACGTTCAAAAACTGGGCAGAGTTCGAGACAGAATTTGAAGGGTTGATGAAACCCATGTTGCACCGAGATTGAGCCATGGTGAACATCACCAAACTCCGACAAGGGCGGGATGACATAGATACATTCCTCGCCAAGTGGCAGGCAGCCAACAACCGAGCTAACCTGTCCGACGAGCACGGAGTAGTTCTGCTCGAACAAGCGGTAAACAACGACATCCGCCAAGAACTCTTCAGAACCGACACTCACTCCCTATATATCTCCATGACCCTTACCCAGATACGAAAAATCGGGAAGGCATTTGAGGCCTATAGAATGTACACTGGCCAGAATATGGGGAAAACGTTTACCCCACAGAGGACCACCGCTGCCTCCTTTCTCCCAAAACAAAGCTCGCCCAAAGGGGCATGTTTCAATTGCGAACAGACGGGGCATCTACTGAAAGACTGCCCAAAACCGAAGATCTCTTGCCCTGAATGCAAATGGCTCAGAGGCAAACACAAGAAGGAATGCCGGAAAGGCAACCGAAATGCCAGGAGTGCAAAGACGTCAAAAGCTCCTGAAAGGACAGCACCAAAAGTAGAAGGTGCAACCCAATGGAAGGTAGCCAATGAAGACCCGCATGTATCGGACCCCTGGAATGAAATAAAGAGGAAGAAGTTCGATCAGATGCAGGAGTATTTCGTACGGAGGGCCTTCCAGCAGAAGGGGAAAGGGAAGGCGAACTGAAACCGGAAAAACGGTTCACCAACAATAAGTATTCTTCCTTGGACTTTACGGACATAATCAATACACGGTCAGAGGCGTCTCTTGATGAGCGCGGTGCAGACCAGAAATGCATGCTTGATTCCTCTTGCAGAAAAAAGGAAGATACACCCCCCTTTCCGGAAGAACTCTTCACTTGGTCGGCCGTAATGAAAAACGAGATATCCTTAAAAATCCACATCTCACCCGACCAGAAGAACCGTGACTGGAACACGGTAGAAGCATTACTAGATAGCGGGGCTAATGTCACTTTTATCAACAAGAACTGGGCCGAGAAGCACCAGATTCCTCTGCGAAAACTCCGACATCCGATATCCGTCATCAACGTGGATGGCACTCATAACTCCGCTGGGAAGATAACCCACACAGCCCTAATCCAAATTGAATATCAGGGACATCGAGAAAGGATAGAGGCAGAAGTCACGGACATTGCCACATTCCCTCTGGTTATAGGGTATAATTGGCTGAAGAAGCATAACCCGGAGATCGACTGGAGATCCGGAAAACTAAAATTCACTCGCTGCCCCCGCTCTTGTCACATGCTCCAGGATAGAAGCGAATTCCTGGTAACATGCGACAAAGAAGAACAAGACACTGCATGGACGGCGTATCACGTAAGGGCAGCAATAGAAAAACCAAAAGTAGAAAAGAAGTCGCCCAGACAACTGGTACTGGCCCGCTTCCATAAATGGTTAAAGGTGTTCGAGGAAAAGGATTCCGAAAGAATGCCGATAAGAAAGCCGTGGGATTATGCCATTGATCTCAAAGATACCTTCACCCCGAAGAAGGGAAAACTGATCCCTTTGGGACCAAAAGAACAAGAAGAAGTATCGGCCTTCATCGACGAACAACTCTGAAAAGGATACATTCATCCATCTAAATCCCCTCAGACCTCACCGGTCTTCTTCGTCCCAAAGAAGGATGAAAGAAAAAGAATGGTACAGGACTACTGATATCTAAATGAGCACATGGTGCGAAACAACTACCTGCTGCCTCTCATTTCTCAGCTGGTAGATAAGCTCAAAGGAGCGAAAAAGTTCACAAAAATAGACCTCAGATGGGGTTATAATAACGTTCGCATCAAGGAAGGAGATGAATGGAAGGCCACTTTCGTCTGCTTTAGAGGAGCTTTCAAACCCCTAGTAATGTACTTCGGGCTATGCAACTCCCCTTCCACCTTCCAGGCAATGATGAACGAGATCTTCATGGATCTAGAAGATGTGGTGGTCGTATACATTGACGATCTCCTAATATTCACGAAAACGGAGTCCCAGGAGGAACATGACCAAATCGTGAAAGAAGTCCTCAAAAGGTTAGAAGAAAATGACCTCTTCGCTAAACCAGAAAAATGCACGTTCTCCGTGGAAGAAGTAGAATTCCTCGGAATGACAGTAGGGAAAGATGGGATCAAGATGGATAACGAAAAGGTGGATGCTATACACGCATGGCCAAAACCCAGGAACCTCCATGACATACGGAGCTTCCTAGGGTTAGCCAACTTCTACCACCGATTCATCAAGGATTACGCATCCATTGCGAAACCACTCACCCACCTCACAAAAAAAGACCTGCCCTTCCAATGGCAGTCAGAAGAACAAACAGCCTTCAAAAGGCTTAAAGAAGCGTTTTCCACAGCCCCCATACTAGCATTCCCGGATGACGAAACAGAGTATAGATTACAGACGGACGCATCGGATTTTGCCACAGGGGCAATCCTGGAAACAAAAAAGGAAGAACATTGGCATCCGGTCGCATTCTTCTCACACGCCCTTAATGACACCGAAAGGAACTACCTAGTGTTCGATAAAGAAATGCTAAGCGTCATCAGGGCACTTGAGAAATGGCGCCACTATCTAGAAGGAGCACGCTTCCAGTTCGAGATCTGGAATGACCACACAAACCTCCAGTGGTTCATGCAGAAGCAGGATCTCAACAGAAGACAGGCTTGATGGAGCCAATATTTATCTCGATTCAATTACGTCTGGGTTCACAAGCCAGGCACGGCAATGGCCGCAGCGGATGCGCTCTCCAGAAGAAGCAATCACACAGAAGGAGTTGAAAATGACAACAAAGACATCCAACTCATCACCCTGGATAAGATTCGTTTGACACGCATCGAAGATGATGGGGACAAAATTCTAGACCAGATCCGATCGGAAACGTTACAACTTTGGGAATCGGAAGTCGACCAAATAGAAAACCAGGGAGCAGAACTCTCAGACGACGGCGTCTTCAGGAAAGAAGGCAAAATCTTCACACCGGAAAAGGTCCGTATGACGGTAATGACCGCCTACCATGATACGCCAGTGGCAGGACACCCAGGGGTGGAAAAGACGATGAGCCTGATCCAGATGCACTACTATTGGCCAGGAATGACCAAAGACGTAAAAGAATATGTGGCCCGGTGCCACACATGCCAGAAAATGAAAACAGGAAACACGGCCCCAGCAGACAAGTTACAACCGCTGGAACTGCTGAACATGCCTTGGGAAGATATCTCCGCCGACTTCCTCACAGATCTACCCATCTCCCAAGGCTATGACTCGGTTCTCGCCATTATGGATCGATTTTCTAAAGAAGTAGAATTCATCCCCTGCAACAAAACCATCAGTGTGTTTGAAATGGCTAAGCTCTATTTAGAGCGCGTTTGGACAAATCACGGACTTCCCCGAAGCATCGTGTCAGATCGCAGCCCTCAATTTGCTGCACAAGTAATGAAGGATCTGTGCACACGCCTAGGAATAAAACCCTGCCTATCAATGGCATCTCATCCGCAAACGGATGGACAGATGGAGCGAATCATCAGGGACTTACAGCAATACCTTCGGTTGTTCATCTGCGATCATCAGAACGACTGGAGCAAATGGCTGCCCATCGCTCAATTCTCATACAACTCGAAGAAGCAAGCTTCTTCACAAAAAACCCCTTTCAAAGTCACAAGGACTTACCCACCATGAATGGGAATAGAACCTGGTACTTCTAAAGCCCCGGCAGCAGACAACCTAGCTCAGAAGATTGAGCAAACATCCGCCAATTTAGAAAAAGCACAGGAGGCAATGAAAAAGCAAGCCGACAAGCACCGATCTGACACCCCTGAATATATACTGGGCGATCAGGTCCTGCTTGCAACGGACAATCTCCGCCTGACACAGGAATCTTGGAAGCTCTCTGAGAAGTGGCTAGGTCCCTTCCAGATCACGCAAATTATCGGCTGGAATGCCGTTAAACTACTCCTTCCTTCACACATAAAAATACATCTGGTGGTAAACGTATCACGGATCAAACCTTACAAGTAATGCCTTGACGGCCAACCTGTTCAGAACCCAGGTCCAGTCCTAGTAACGGAGGATCGGGATGAAGAATACGAAGTCGATTTTATCGTCGACGCTCGCAAACGAAGGAACAGATGGGAATATCTTGTGCATTGGCATGGATACTTGGAAGAAGACCGCACATGGGAACCTGAGAAGAACCTCACCCACGCCAAAGAGACGATAGCGGAATTCCATGAGAAAAACCCCAAGCTCCACTTACGTGAGTCGTTCTACGAAAACTACGGCTTGGAAAACCCTTACAAAACCCTCTTCATTCACGCCGTCACTTTCACATCCCACCCAACCACCCATTAGGGTCTTCGATGGAACTTGAAGACCATGAGAAGGGGATGGTGTTACGAATCTAATAAAGTCTTGAAGACTTAGACATTTTCTTTCGCTTTCGACTGATATAAACCAGGTCATGTGACTAACCCTGTGACACATCACATGACAATGAAGATCACATGATCTAGAAGAGACAAAGCCTTCGCGACAAAGTGTCGCATCCTTGGGTGCTACTAGCCCGTTTCTACTTTCCTTATACGAGGGCACTGCCCTTTTTCATCTCCGCCCTTACCGTTGTACCGGGCATCAGAAGTTATGTCTACACAATGAAACGAAAAAGCCACTAGGGACTTTTGTGAGAGAGGAACTGAGTAAAGGGCTCAGGGGCTTTTTAGAGTCTGCACTGCCAAGCTACTTTGACTGAGGAATCATCCTCAGCAAAGCAGCTTGGTTTATATATTCATAGGGTTGTATGTACATGTTGTGGCATAGTTACTATAAACGTATTTCTAGGGAATCGTACCATAAGAGCATAATGTGCCATTGGGTGATAAGTATAGCATGAGGATGCAACGTGCATCAAGGGACTTCGGAATCTATAAAGGCAGTGCCTTCTGTAATGGAAGAGAAGTAGACGGAAATTAAATACTCATGTATCGTTACGTGTGATGCCAGTGCCAGTTGCACAGGGCAGAGATGAAAGGGTAGTACCCTACGTATAAGGAAGGTATGAACGGGCTAATGGTGCCCAAGGGTGTGACACTTTGTCGCGAAGGATTAGGGTCGTCTTCTAGATCATGTGATCTTTATCGTCATGTGATGTGTCACGAGGTTAGTCACGTGACCTGGCTTATATCAGTCAAAAGTGAAAGAAAACGTCTAAGT
>JBBPTS010000578.1:0-13742 GCA_038094235.1 Fistulinella staudtii
CTTATCGCTTCTCACGCACAGCCTAGATAAGGCCCTGCTCGATTAGGATAGACACAGCCATGTACTTTTGCATATATATAGCCGGGTAGCTCGACTGGTAAAACCCCAGTCTTGCTTACTTGGATCTTACGGTCTACGGCCCCTACCATCCATCCAACACTCCATTGGTGCACAGCAGTGCCTGTCATCAGTGATCAGAGCCCTTTGCCCTTATACACGATAGGGTTGACAAGGTTGACATAGCAGAGTCTTTGCTACTTGGATCTCACGCCTACGGCCGTGCTCTATCAGTCGGACTCAGTACTCCCCCTACACCTCTCACTCCACTAAAGAGCACACTACGCCTTTGATAGGCTATCCGTATTCTGAAGGTCAACCCTCAGAGTTAAAGAAAGTCTTCACGTTTCAAATGGTGGATTATGCTCATATGGTACGATTCCTAGAAAATATGCTTATGGAATTATATACAAACATGTACACACATATGCCCATGAATATATAAGGGTTGCTCAACTGAGGGTAACTCCTCAGTTTGAGTAACTTGACAGTTGACTTGTACTGGTCGCTTTGAGTACCTGAACTCAGTCTCTCCACCTCATCCGCTAAAAGTCTTTAGAAGGCTTTTTCGTTTCAAGTTAGATGTGAGATCCAAGTAAACAAGACTGGGGTTTTACCAGTCGAGCTACCTGGCTTTATATATGCAAAGATACATGGCTGTGTCTATCCTAATCGAGCAGGGCCTTTATCTAGACTGTGCATGAGAAGCGATAAGAGCATCAGAAAGTCCATCAGAAAGCATAGCTGAGATAGCGGTAATGAAAGAAACATGTGTTACATGAGGCATAAGAATGGAAGCGACGGATATAAGTGTGAGAACATAATGGGCAGTGCTGACCAATATGGATAGATGAGATCTGTATCTTAGATCGGATCTTCCTTACATCAGCGAGAGCATGGGAGAGGAAAGAGAAAGAGAAAACGACTAAGTCCTTGTAATTGTGCTTTATCTGATATGATATCACAGATTGCTGAGATAAGATAAGATAACTGGCTTCTGGCTCATCAAGAGCATAGTGGTTTGGGTTGTGCGTCTATGCCGGTCCTTGCCATTGCTTCTAGATCTGAAGCGTGAAAGTAACGAGCCATTACAGAAAGTCTTCTAAGACCCTTCAGATAAGATCTTCCCACAATCGTGCGGTATCTGATAAGATTCCGGAGATTGCCGAGATAAGATAAGATCATCAATAGGGGTTAAAGATAAGGAAAATCATAGTGGGCAAGGTGTTGCATCTATGCCGGTCTTCGCCATTGCTTCTAAGTCTGAAGCATGGAAATAGTGAGCCATTACACCATACCCCTTCTGTGCTTGAGAATCCTGATCAAGCTTGGGTACTTCAAATGATACTGCGCTGCAGCGAACTTCATAGGGGTTAAAGAGTGTGGGTGTTTCATAGAAAGTTTCACATGCGTCAAGGTGGCGATTCTTCTTGTGGAAATGGGTCAGGGCATCTTGGGCGTGGGCCAGGTTTCTTCAAGGCTCCCAAGTGCGGCCTTCTTCTCTGTATCCTGCCCAGTGGACAAGGTATTCCCAGCCGTTTCGGCGTCATCTAGCGTCAACTATGAAATCGACTTCAAATTCTTCTTCACGGTCTTCTGTCACATGGACCGGTCCAGGTTCTTTCAAAGGTTGTCCCTCAAGTCGCTCCTTGTAGGGTTTGACTTGAGAGACATTGACAGTAGGGTGAATGTGCATCGAGCGCGGAAGACGTAGTTTAACAGCATTGCGGCTGATTACTTCTATAATGGAGAAAGGTCCGAGCCACTTCTCTGAAAGCTTCTTTGACTCACGTGTGAGTCAGAGGTGTTCAGTTGCCAAGAGAACTTGATCTCCGATCTTGTACTCTGGTGCTTCACTTCTATGTTTATCCACATAGATCTTCATGTGATCCTGCGCTTTCTTTAGGTTAGCAGTGGTTTCTGCAAGGGTTTGTTCGATCTTTTGGGGTAGATCATCAGCGGCAGGTGCCTTTGAGGTTCCTGGTTCTATTCCCATTCGTGGCAGGTAGGTTCTGGTAACCTCAAAGGGTGTCTTCTGGGTAGAAGCCTGCTTCTTGGCATTGTAGCTGAACTGAGCTATGGGGAGCCAGTCAGCCCAATCTTCTTAGTGATCACAGACGAACAGGCAGTGAAACGAAAAGACCTCTCAAAGGGTTTCGAGTAGAGGAGTGAGGGCTGAGTCGAGATCTCGCAAGTGCTTTGTGGGCAACTTCAAGTAAATCCGACTGAGGTTTTACGCTCAGTGGATTCACCCTTATATATTCATAAGTGGGTGTATACATGTTTGTACATAACTACCATAAACGTATTTCTAAGAATCGTACCATATGAGCATAATCCGCCATTGGGTGATAAGTAAAGCATGAGGATGCCATGTTCATCAAGGGTCTTCGGAACCAGTAAAGGCAGCGCCTTCTATAATGGAAGAGAAGAGAACAGAAATTAAATAGTCGTGTGCATTGTTACGTCTGATGCCGGTGCCAATTGCACAGGGCAGAGATGAAAGGGCAGTGCCCCACGTATAGAGAAGGTAGGAACGGGCTAATGGTGCCCAAGGGTGCGATGTCGCGAAGGATTCGTTCTCGTCTAGATCATGTGATCTTCATCGTCATGTGATGCATCACGGGGTTAGTTACGTGACTTGGTTTATGTCAGTCGAAAGCGAAAGGAAACATCTAAGTCCTCAAGACTTTGGATTCGTAACAGGCAGAGATACTGTTGGAGATCTCAGTTGATTCATTTGGTCTGCCCATCTGTTTAGGGATGTGTGGCGGTTGATAGGCATGGTCTGATGCCGAGATGTGCACATAGATCCTTCATAACTTGCGCAGCAAATTGTGGTCCTCGGTCTGAGACAATGGATCTAGGGATTCCATGGTTCGTCCAGACCCTTGTGAGGTAAAGTTTGGCGGTATCCAGTGCTGTGATGTCCTTCTTACAGGGGATGAACTCCACTTCTTTGGAGAATCGGTCCACTACCACGAGGATAGAGTCGTATAGTGACGAAAGTGGGAGGTCTGTGATGAAGTCAGCTGATACGTCTTCCCATGGCATGTGTGGCAATTCGAGTGGTTGGAGTTTGCTGGCTGGCGGTTGGTTCCCTGTTTTCATCTTCTGACAGGTATGGCACTTGGCCACATAGTTTTTAATTTCTTTGGTCATTCCTGGCCAGTAGTAGTGGCATTTGACCAGATCTATTGTCTTCTCATTCCCAGGGTGTCCTGCTACTGGGGTATCATGGTGGAGTCGTAATGTCTCCATCCGATCTTCTGGTGTGACAAATATTCATCCTTCTAGTTGAAACAATCCTTCTTTATCAATTTGTGCTCCTTGCGCTTCTATCTTCTGTACTTCTGATTCCTTGAGCATGAGCATGTGATTGTGAATTGAATCCTTCAAATTGTCCCCATCATCCATTATCTGCATCAAGCAGATTTTGTCCAGGGTTATCATGAGCTGGTTGGTGTTGTCTTCTTCCTTTCCAGCAGCATGATCTTCTCTTCTTGATAGGCGTCAGCCTTTCCCATTTGGGTTCCAGCCTTGTGGACCCAAATGTAGTCGAATCTGGAGAGGTATTGCGACCATCGTGCTTGTCATCTAGACAGATTTTGTTTTTGCATGAACCATTGGAGGTTCGCATGGTCATTCCAGATTTCGAAGGTGTGTTTGGCTCCTTCAAGGTGATGGCGCCATTCTTCTAATGCTCTTATGACGCTGAGCATTTCTTTGTCAAAGACCAGATAGTTTCTTTCTTCTGGGCTTATAGAGTGAGAGAGGTATACGACTGGCCTAAACTTCTCATCGTCTCCCTTGATGGATAGGACTGCTCCTGTGGCTAAATCAGAGGCATCTGTTTCCAGTCAATATTCTCTTTCTTGGATCTTGGAGGTGGGCATCCCTGACCCTCTGGCTTCTGCTCCCCCTGCTCCTAGGTTAAAGAAGAGGGAGAGCTCCTTTATGGTGTGTTTGGCCTTGATGGCTCTTTTTTCTGTATCTTCTAACTTCTTATCCGCTTGTTGAGCGGCTTCTTCCATTGTCTGCCATTGCAGATGGAGATTAATGACCTCATTTTCAAGGGAGGCAATCCGGCCCATAAGAGAGTTGAAATTGGCTTGAGATAGTGTTGCCATTTCTGAGTGGGGTTCCTGGCCTAAAGTGTTTCTTTCCTTTTAAGGCAGATATAAGAGTATCCTTCTCTTTAGTATCGGGAACTTTGGGAACAGATCAACTTCCTACTTCCTAACTTCTTTTAGGCTAGAGTGGGGTCTCAAATAACTGTCTCTAGTTGGACCGTCTCTACGCTTCTTCTGAGGAATGGGGTTGTATTGCCTCTCCCTTCTTTTGGGGACAGCGACGGGTGAGGGGGATCGGGGAAGTGGTACTTCTACTTCTTCTTCTTTCACAGTGCATATGACTGCCCCATCTAACAAATCTTCTATCGCCCTCATACCAGCTGATTCCAATCCAAGGGCCCTTGCTTCTTCCACAAGCGCTATGGTCTCTAGGATGAGGAATTCCGGTTTCACCTCCTCGTAAAACGAATTGGTGATGCTTCTTCCAGAGTTGAACCTCTACTTCTGGATAGTGACTGCAGTGTCAATGGCTTGTAGGAAGGTTCGGGCATCTTTGAGAAACTGCAGGTGTTTCTGTTCTTCTTCTTTCGAGCGATGGGGGGGAGAGATGGAGGAACCACTTGAGAAAATGCCAGACACTGGTGAGCTTAGTAATCACTGTGTTAAAGTAGGGGGTGTGTTACTGTTCTCTAATGCCTTGGTTTCTTCTGCAACGAGTATGGACTTGTGTACGGGTTATTGGTAGTCTTGTTCAAGTGAAGCGAACCTAACACTGATAACTTCTGAAGTGCGAGGAGCCTTGACATGGAGCAAGGGAGAGTGAGAGGGGACTGGGGTACACCGTGTGAGGGCTCTCCCTTTATAGTGAATGAGGGGAATGGACTGAGTGAGCTACCTGGCTGCTTATCTGCTTATTAGGTGAAAGTTCTAAGTGAACAAGACTGGAGTTACCAGCTGAGTTCCTTGGGTTTATATATGCATAGAGGGAGGCTGTACATGGCTGTGTAACTATCCTAATCGAGGCACTGCTTATCTGGGCTGTGCGTGAGAAGCGATAAGTACATCAGAATGTTCTATCAGAAAGCATAGCTGAGATAACAGAAATAGAAAAGTGGAAATTAATAAAGCATGTGTAACATGAGGCATAGAATGGAAGGGAGTGGAAATAAGTGTGAGAACATAGGGAGCAGTGCTGACCGATATGTCTAGATGAGATCTGTATCTTTAGATCGGATCTGCCATATGTCAGTGAGTGCAAAGCGAGAGAGAGAAAAGGTCTGAGAGAGAAAGAAAGTGAAACAGACAGACTTCTTCTTCTTCTGAGGACGGCGTAAAGCGTTGGCCCTCTGGGATGGATAGCCTATCGAAGGCGTAGAGTGCTTATTAAGCAGGAGATGGAGGGAACTGGGTCTGACTGGTAGAGCACACCAGTTAGATGTGAGATCCAAGTAAACAAGACTGGGGTTTTACCAGTCAAGCTACCTGGCTTTATATATGCAAAGATACATGGCTGTGTCTATCCTAATCGAGCAGGGCCTTTATCTAGGCTGTGCATGAGAAGTGATAAGAGCATCAGAAAGTCCATCAGAAAGCATAGCTGAGATAGTGGTAATGAAAGAAACATGTGTTACATGAGGCATAAGAATGGAAGCGACAGATATAAGTGTGAGAACATAATGGGCAGTGCTGACCAATATGGATAGATGAGATCTGTATCTTAGATCGGATCTTCCTTACATCAGCGAGAGCATGGGAGAGGAAAGAGAAAGAGAAAACGACTAAGTCCTTGCAATTGTGCTTTATCTGATAAGATATCGTAGATTGCCGAGATAAGATAAGATAACTGGCTTCTGGCTCATCAAGAGCATAGTGGTTTGGGTTGTGCGTCTATGCTGGTCCTTGCCATTGCTTCTAGATCTGAAGTGTGAAAGTAACGAGCCGTTACACCATACCCCTTCTGAGCTCGAGATTCCAGATCCAGCCTTGGAACCATGAAAGATACTGCACTGCAGCGTGTTTCGTAAGGATTAAATAGGCTGAACTTGTCGTAGAAGGCTTCTCTCGCGTCAAGGTGGCAATTCTTTTCGTGAAAATGGGCAAGGGTGTTACGAATCCAATAAAGTCTTAACGACTTAGACGTTTTCTCCACCTTTCAAACGATATAAGCCAGGTCATGTGACTAACCTCGTGACACATCACATGAAGATGCAGGATCACATGACCCAGAAAAAACTGAATCCCTTGCAACAAAGTGTCGCACCCTTGGGCACCACTAGCCCGTTCCTACTTTCCATATACATGGGGCACTGCCCTTTAATCTCCATCCTGTGCAAAGCCACTGGCATCAGACGTAACGACTTACACGATTATTTAATCTCTGTTTACTTCTCTTCCATTACAGAAGGCACTGCCTTTACTGGTTCCGAAGACCCTTGATGCACGATGCATCCACATGTTTGCTTATCGCCCAATAGCGAATTATGCTCCTATGGTATGATTCTCGGAAATACACTTTAGGTAGTTATGCCACAACATGTACATACAATACTATGAATATATAAACCAAGGTGCTTTGCTGAGGACGATTCCTCAGTCAAAGTAACTTGGTGGTGCAGACTCTAAAGCCCCTGAGCCCTTTACTCAGTTCTTCCTCTACAAAGTCCCTTAGCGGCTTTTTCGTTTCACTTTACTTTGACTACTCACTTCACCATCAATAAGAACATCTTCGCTGAAGGCCCCCCCCCCCAAGATAGCTGCCATAGGATGATTAAAGAAGTAACATCCCCAGAAGTATCCTTCGAAACCGTGCACTAACAGGACCAGTGCCATCCTCTCATTTCTCAATCTCCTCTACCCCGCCCACAGATCTCTTCACCGACAAACCGGCACCACTCGACCCCGAGGTAGTAGCCTCGCACCAGAAGTTCAACAAAGAGGCAGGCCTCTTCATCAAAAGCATCACCGACCTCATCAAGCAAGCCGACCGCAAGCAACGCTCCAACCGACTCGCCCCGAGCTTCTACGAGGAGCTCCAAGGACCCTACCTCCTGCTCGAGATCGAGTATCTGGTAGAGAAAGCAGAAGAGAGCAGATTGGATCTTCGTGGTACTGTGGAGAGACTCGATACGTACAGTGGGGATCGTACCGCCTTTCTGAACGGGTTGAAAGAAGGGAGACTCGTAGGACCCTTAGGAGAGAGACGAGAAAGATCGGAGAGAGGAATTCAGATGGACGAAGGCCCGATAAAGAAGCGGACAAGGAGAAATTACCCCTACACATCCAAAGCGAGATCAGACCCTCGCTCCCCCCTCCGCGCTTCTTATCTGTTGAAGAAGGCCAAAAAGTAAGGCCTTGGGTCAGTAGGAGACTGAAAGAAGTCCCTCGTGTATCTGTGCAGCGATAGCAACCCCCCTAATAAATCTTCCTTTTTGCTACCATGTCGTACGAAGAACAGCTCGAGGAGCTTAGGAACCAGATGCAGGCCATGTATGCTCAAGTGACCAGACAGGCACAAGAGATACAATCATTGACAGAGCAGAGGAATCAAGCCCTCACTCTGGCATCAACACAAGGATGGGCCGCACCCCATTCATTGGGAAGCAAAATAGAAGCATTCAAGGACTCAGGAGAATACGACGGGTCAAAAGCAAAGTTTGACGAATGGTGGATCAAGATGAGATCTTGGCTCCACTCAAACCCCTTCTTCCTGATGAAAGCCAAATATAATGACGGCATGGATAAGATAAATCCGATCACAGGAGAACAAGAATACGACATAAAGCTCGTAGAAGGAATGAGAGCGGTCCTCTCCCAAAAGGACAGAAGGGAGGACCTTGGGTGCAATCGGAGTTGGAAAAACTCCTAGAAGGGCGAACGTCGTTCAAAACCTGGGACGACTTCGAAACAGAGTTCGAAGGGTTGATGAAGCCCATGCTTCACCGTGACTGGGCCATGGTGAACATCACGAAGCTCTGCCAAGGGAAGGACGATATCAATACCTTCTTGGCCAAGTGGCAGGCCACTAACAACCGCGTCAACCTGTCAGATGAGCACGGAGTGGTCCTCCTAGAGCAAGCGGTAAATGACGACATCCGCCAAGAACTCTTCCGAACCGATACGTGCTCCCTCTACATCTCCACCACCCTTACCCAGATAAGAAAGATTGGGAAGGCATTCGAAGCATACAAGATGTACACCGGACAAAACATGGGAAAAATGTTCCCCCACCCTTTTCAGCCAAGAATGGCTGCCGCCTCCACTTCCTCTGATGGGCCCAAAGGGGCATGCTTCAACTGCAGACAAACGGGACACCTCCTTAAAGAGTGTCCAAAACCTAAAATTTCTTGCCCCGAATGCAAATGGCTCGGAGGCAAGCACAAGAAGGAATGCCGGAAAGGCAATCGAAATGCCAGGAGTGTAAAGACGTCAAAAGCTCCTGAAAGAATGGCATCAAAAGAAGAAGGTGCAACCCAATGGGAGGTGGCCGACGAAACACCGCAAGTATCGGACCCCTGGAATGAAATCAAGGGAAAGACGTTCGATCAGATGCAGGAGTACTTCGTACAAAGAGCCTTCCAACAGAAGGGAAAAGGGAGGGCAAACTGAAACCGGAAAAACAGTTTGCCAATAATAAGTATTCACTCTTGGATATGGACAATACATGGTCAGAGGCGACTCTAGATGAGCGCGGTGTGGACCAAAAACACATGCTTGATTCCTCTATTACCCCATCCAAGACTGAAGCAAACCCTTTTCTGGAAGAACTATTTACCTGATCAGTGTGAACCAACAATGAGATCTCCCTTAAAATACACATCTCGCCTGATCAACGGAACCGTGACTGGAGCACAGTAGAAGCACTCCTCGATAGTGGCGCTAACATCACGTTCATTGACAAGACGTGGGTGGAGAAGCACCACATACCCACAAAACAGCTTCGGCATCCCATCTCCATAATTAATGTTGACGGAACCCATAATTCTGCTAGGAAGATAATCCACACAGTGCAGATCCAGATCGACTACCGAGGACATCGGGAAAGGATCGAAGCAGAAGTAACAGACATCGCCACGTTCCCCCTGGTCATAGGGTACAACTGGCTAAAGAAGCACAACCCAGAAATCAACAGGAGATCTGGGGAGTTAAAATTTACCTGCTGCCCCCGTTCCTGTCAAATGCTCCAAGATCGAAGCGAATCCTTGGCAGCATGCGACAAAGAAGAACAAGACGTCGCCTGGATGGCGTATCACATAAGGGCAGCTGTGGAAAAACCAAAACAAGAAAAGAGAAGTCCCACAGATCTAGTGCCGGCCCACTTCCATAAATGGTTAAAGATATTCGAGGAGAAAGACTCCGAGAGAATGCCCATCAGGAAGCCATGGGACCACGCCATTGATCTAAAAGACACCTTTATCCCGAAGAAAGGGAAGCTGATCCCTTTGGGACCAAAAGAACAAGAAGAAGTATCAGCATTTATAGACGAACAGCTAAGAAAAGGGTATATTCAACCCTCCAAATCCCCCCAAACCTCGCCGGTCTTCTTTGTCCCAAAGAAGGATGGACGAAAACGAATGGTACAGGATTACCGATATCTAAATGAACATACGGTTTGGAATAACTACCCGTTGCCCCTCATTTCCCAGCTGGTAGATAAGCTCAAAGGAGCAAAGAAGTTTACGAAGATCGACCTCAGATGGGGTTACAATAACATTCACATCAAAGAAGGAGATGAATGGAAAGCCGCGTTCGTCTGTTTCAGAGGGGCTTTCAAACCCCTAGTCATGTACTTCGGATTGTGCAACTCGCCCTCCACCTTCCAGGCCATGATGAACGAAATCTTTACAGACTTGGAAGACGTTGTGGTCATCTATATTGACGATCTTCTCATATTCACAAAAACGGATTCCCAGGAGGAACATGACCACTGAAGCGAACCTAACACCGATGACTTCTGCGTGCGAGGATCCTTTACGTGGAGCAAGGGAGATGAGGGGATGGACTGGGGTACACCGAGTTAGGGCTCTCCCTTAGATAGCGATGGAGGGGATGGACTGAGTGAGCTACTTGGCTGCTTATCCGCTTGTTAGGCGAAAGTTCCAAGTGAACAAGACTGGGGCTACCAGCCGAGTTCCTTGGGTTTATATATGCATGGTATGAGGCTGTACATGGCTGTGTAACTACCCTAATCGAGGCACTGCTTATCTGGGCTGTGCGTGAGAAGCGATAGGTACATCAGAAGAGTCCATCAGAAAAGCATAGCCGAGATAACAGAAATAGAAAGTGGGAATTAATAAAGCATGTGTGACATGAGGCATAGAATGGAAGAGACGGAAATAAACATGAGAACATAATTGGGCAGTGCTGACCGATATGGTTAGATGAGATCTGTATCTTAGATCAGATCTGCCATATGTCAGCGAGTGCGAAAGAAAGAGTTAAGTCCGAAAAAAAAGGAAAAGAGTCTTAAGTCCCTTCAGATAAGATCTTTCCCGCAGATGCGCGATATCTGATAAGATACCAGGAAATGCCGAGATAAGATAAGATCATCGCTAGGGATTAAAGATAACCAAAAAGGGAAAATCATAATGGGCGAGGTGTTGCATCTATGCCGGTCTTCGCCATTGCTTCTAAGTCTGAAGCGTGGAAATAGTGAGCCGTTACAACCGCATTGTGAAAGAAGTCCTGAAGAGGTTAGAAGAAAACGACCTCTTCGCTAAACCAGAAAAATGCACGTTCTCCGTGGACGAAGTAGAGTTCCTCAGAATGATGGTGGGAAAGGATGGGATCAAGATGGACAACGAGAAGGTGGATGCCATACAGGCATGGCCGAAACCCAAGAACCTCCATGACGTACGAAGCTTCTTAGGGTTAGCCAACTTCTACCACCATTTCATCAAAGACTACGCATCCATCGCAAAACCTCTCACCCGCCTTACAAAAAAAGACCTGCCCTTTCAGTGGCAGTCAGAAGAACAAGCCGCCTTTGAAAGGCTCAAAGAAGCGTTCTCCACAGCCCCCATTTTAGCATTCTCAGATGACGAAATGGAGTATAGATTACAAACGGACGCATCGGATTTTGCCACAGGGGCAATCCTGGAAACAAAAAAGGAAGATTGCTGGCACCCTGTAGCCTTCTTCTCTCATGCCCTCAATGACACCGAAAGGAACTACCCGGTGTTCGACAAAGAGATGCTTAGCGTCATCAGAGCATTAGAGAAATGGCATCACTACCTAGAAGGGGCACGTTTTCAGTTCGAGATCTGGAATGATCACGCAAATCTCCAGTGGTTCATGCAGAAACAAGATCTCAACAGAAGACAGGCTCGATGGAGCCAATATTTATCCCGATTTAACTACATCTGGGTTCACAAGCCAGGCATGGCAATGGCTGCAGCAGATGCACTTTCTAGAAGAAGGGATCATGCAGAAGGAGTTGAAAATGACAACAAAGGAATTCAACTCATTTCCCCGGATAAGATCCATTTGACACGTATCGAAGATGATGGGGACAGAATCCTCGACCAGATCCGATTGGAAACCCTACAACTTCGGGAATCGGAGGTCAACCAAATAGAAAATCAAGGAGCAGAGCTCTCAGACGATGGCATCTTTAGGAAAGAAGGGAAAGTCTTCACACCAGAAAAGATCCGAATGGCAGTAATGACTGCGCACCATGACATGCCAGTGGCGGGACATCTGGGAGTGGAAAAGACAATGGCCCTGATCCAGACGCACTACTATTGGCCAGGAATGACCAAAGACGTAAAAGATTACGTGGCTCGATGCCACACATGCCAGAAAATGAAAACAGGAAACACGGCTCCAGCCGGCAAGCTACAACCACTGGAACTACCAAACATGCCATGGGAAGATATCTCCACCGATTTCCTTACAGATTTACCCATCTCCCAAGGCTATGATTCAGTTCTTGCCATTATGGATCGATTTTCTAAAGATGTAGAATTCATCCCCTGCAAAAAAGCCATTAGCGCGTTTGAAACGGCTAAGCTCTACCTAGCGCGAGTTTGGACAAACCACGGACTTCTCCGAAGCATCGTGTCAGATCGCGGTCCTCAATTTGCCGCACAAGTCATGAAAGATCTGTGCACACATCTAGGAATAAAACCTCGCCTATCAATGGCATCACATCCGCAAACGGACGGACAGATGGAGCAAATCATCAGGGATCTACAGCAATACCTTCGGTTGTTCATCTGCGACCATCAGAACGACTGGAGTGAATGGCTGCCCATCGCTCAATTCTCCTATAACTCGAAGAAGCAAGCTTCTTCCCAGAAAACCCCCTTCAAAGTCACACGGACCTACCCACCACGGATGGGAATAGAACCGGGAACTTCCAAAGCCCCAGCAGCAGACGACCTAGCTCAGAAGATTGAGCAAACCCTCACGGAAACATCCGCTAACCTAGAAAAAGCCCAAGAGGCAATGAAAAAACAAGCCGACAAGCATCGATCTGATGCCCCTGAATACAAACTTGGCGATCAGGTGCTGCTTGCAACGGACAACCTCTGTTTGACGCGGGAATCACGGAAGATGTCTGAGAAGTGGCTAGGCCCCTTCCAGATAACACAGATTATCGGCCAGAATGCCGTTAAACTACTCCTTCCCTCCTCCATTAAAATACATCCAGTGGTAAACGTATCACGGATCAAACCCTACAAGGAACGCCTTGACAGCCAACCTGTACAGAACCCAGGTCCAGTTCTAGTAACCGAAGACCGGGATGAAGAATATGAAGTTGATTTCATCGTTGACGCTCGTAAACGAAGGAACAGATGGGAATATCTTGTGCATTGGCACGGATACTTGGAAGAAGACTGCACTTGGGAACCTGAGAAGAACCTCACCTACGCCAAAGAGGCGATTGCGGAATTCCATGAGAAGAACCCCAAGCTCCACCTACGCGAGTCGTTTTATGAGAACTTCGGCTTAGAAAACCCTTACAAAACTATTTTCGTATGCGCTGTCACGTTCATATCCCCCCCAACCACCCATTAGGGTCTTCGATGGAACTTGAAGACCATGAGAAGGGGATGGTGTTACGAATCCAATAAAGTCTTAACGACTTAGACGTTTTCTCCACCTTTCAAATGATATAAGCCAGGTCACGTGACTAACCTCGTGACACATCACATGAAGATGCAGGATCACATGACCCAGAAGAAACTGAATCCCTTGCGACAAAGTGTCACACCCTTGGGCACCACTAGCCCGTTCCTACTTTCCATATACATGGGGCACTGCCCTTTAATCTCCGTCCTGTACAAAGGCACTGGCATCAGACGTAACGACTTACACGATTATTTAATCTCCGTTTACTTCTCTTCCATTACAGAAGGCACTGCCTTTACTGGTTCCGAAGACTCTTGATGTACGATGCATCCACATGTTATGCTTATCGCCCAATAGCGAATTATGCTCCTATGGTATGATTCTCGGAAATACGCTTTAGGTAGTTATGCCACAACATGTACATACAATACTATGAATATATAAACCAAGGTGCTTTGCTGAGGACGATTCCTCAGTCAAAGTAACTTGGTGGTGCAGACTCTAAAGCCCCTGAGCCCTTTACTCAGTTCTTCCTCTACA
>JBBPTS010000581.1:2375-13724 GCA_038094235.1 Fistulinella staudtii
CAATGGGACAGAAAACCCAGCTATTAAGAGGTTCCATCAGATTTTATCATGTTGGCGAGGGAGCCGGTGTCAGCGGAGTGTAATAGCATCTTTCATGAGGTCAATACCGAACTATGATTGGACCCCTTTGTATGACATATATTTAGACATCGAACATTAAATCAGCCCTGAGGAAGTGTACATCCGACGATAGCATATGTACGTTACCTTTCGAGAGCAATGTTAAACTTGATTGGATCGAGGTACCCTTGTACGGCACCTCCAAATGATACCCTACTGCCCGAGCACCGAATCACCCGCTTAGGAAACACCGATGATGTTTCAAGTTGACTGGCACCGCATCGGTGCATGTAGTCGGTGATGTTACTGCAATTCTTGATACTGACTATAAATCAGCAATGCCGCAATACCTATCCCATTCACAGCCATGTCCTTGTTCAATTGTTCGAGTGAGTATGAGAATCGCTCTCTTTCTGCGATCGGGGTGAATACTTAGATCTGCCTCCCAGTCCCACAGCGACTCAAAGCTGATCAGGTCTTGCCGGCCGTGCCAGCGGAGATATATCTCTACATAATACTCGAACTCGTTGCCTCACCCACCGGTCATCTAACCAAAGAGGAAGTCCTCATGCTCACCAGGCTTTCATTGGTTTGCAGATTTTTTGCTAATATTTGCTTACCTCGTGCATTCGATTTCATCGAGATTTCTGGCTCCAACTTCTCTAGACAGGCTCCTAGTGGAGTGAAACCCATGGCATCACGCGAGCTCACGCTATGCGCGCACACCATCGCAGGGCATCCTCTCGCATTATCCCTTGCTGCGCTTGTGAAGACCTGTCATATCACAGATTGGCAGGTATACGAGACAAGTACAGGGACATTGAAACAGATCGCCCGTGATTACACCACCACGTTTTCGTACATGATCAACATCAGCGAGCTCTCCTTTTCAAGCTGCTTCATATACGACACACACTGGCATGTGATTGCATCTCTTGCGTCGCTCGAGAAACTTGCCTTCCATGGGTGCTTATTCAAGGAACTCCTTGCCGGAGTTGGACTCCGGAAAAGGATTAAAATCAAAGTTCCTCGTCTCGCAGCGGTGGCTTGCACTAGTTGGACAGAGCTGAGCGAGATTATCGATTTCGAAGCGGTATCTTTCCTGTCCACCGACCTTGTGTTTCTAGATCAAGGATCATGGCCTCGTGGTTCTGCTCTTATAGAACTGGATCTCTGTTCCACGATCAGCGACCCCATGGATGACTGGGGATTTGAGCAAGTGGACGTCGCGCTCAAACGTGTACCGGACTCTGTCAAGGTATTGTCGCTCTACGTCGACGATACTAGATATTTGCCACACGTCACGGAATTCCCGGGCTTGTTTGGTGATTCGTCATGGGGGAATTTGTCCCGCCTTCGCTCACTAAAGCTACACATCGTTCCTGGGATAATGGATCGACGTGCACCCGAGCGTGTATGTTACTTTCTTTGTCTGTTTATATCCGATAACTGACCCATATCCACTAGGTGCTTTCCTCTGCATTGAATGTTCTTTGTTTTCTTCCGGATTTACAATCATTCGCGCTAGAGGGATCCGGGTTCAGATCGGAGATGACATGCGCAGATATACAGTGCATCCTTGACGAGAAGGTTAATCATCGGGTTTCAAGTAGGTTGGTGCTTGCAGATGTTTTTAGGAATGTCTTCCGTATGGTGAACAGAGAGTGGGTCGCAGATACCTACTAGCCCTAAAAGAGATAACGTCTAATCTATTTCAAATGATTGTCACTTACTGACCTTCCGTCAACGAAGTGGAATTTCCACACCATCACATTGGTTTGTCCACGGACGAGGATATTGTAGGGTCTCGGTTTTTTCCATGCCATTAACATAATGGAATACTAGAAAGAACTGTTACAGCTGTGGACATTGCGCAAAAGAGGTTTGCACACCTTCTATGTTCAAGTTGTCTGCAGGCAGAATCCTTGCTGCGACATTCCGCACTTCGTCATATCAAGCATGTAGGGACCGCCTGATCCATCGTGAATCACCATTGAGGATGCTCTCGACTTCTTCGCTGTCAAGCCAGCCTCAAGAAGGCGGGTTATATATTCCAACAAGTCAAAAGATACGCTCCATTTGACAGGAGGCGAACTCTGCTGCTGATGGTTTATCGGCCCTTCAGCAAGTAACCACAGCGAACGAGGAGCCTCGTAAATCCCGCCAAAAGACACGTTACCAGGAGAGTTTATGGAAGCACCATCACATCATCACTGACCACATATGCAAGCATCTGATAAATTGTATCTTGTGCATTAAGGTAACTCACATTTCCGCCCGTATGATCAGAGCCATGAATAAACAACCACTCGCTAGAGGGGACAGGTTGGATTTAAAGAGGACGAATATGTATAGAAGGAAGTCTTGGTTTGAATACCAGTCTGGGACCGCAACATGATGCTTCGATGGGATAATTCATAGCTCCAAGTTGAGTTGCAAATGGGACCGGAACCAAGGGGGGAAGAAAGTACATGTGCATCACAGATCTTTTCGACGAGCTAAATGAACCTAGATAAGGACGCGAAGTTTTGCCGATTAGCAAATTAGTTTGGTGATCAGTGGAGGAGCAAACGATAAAAAATGACATGTTGGGCGCATTTTATGTCATTTCTGCTTAACGTTTACCATGGAAACGGGGAACTATGCCGGGCTGTCTGCTTTCGTGGACGAGCATTTGAACTTAGCCGTGGCCCAGGCCAGGAATGCAATAGGAAATGAGGTTATTCCTATCTCAAAATAAGGTCCGTGAGAAAAAATATAACGTACAAACGCCTGCTGACTCAGCTCCGGGCCTCTCATACACTGCCACATCGAGAAGTGGGCCCGGGAAAGCCAGATGCACCACTTGCAATTGGCTGCAATTGATACATAGTTTTGTGGCTAGACTTTGTCACCTTAATGGTCTGTTACTCAGGTGTTACTTCCAACATAGACCTTACACGTAGCCTTCGTCTATTAGCATTCTCAACGGGTTCTCTACGTAAGCTGGCTGACTGTTTGAGCGCGCGAAATTCGGGCACTCATTTTGTCCTCTCCCCATCATCATTATAAGCTTCTGGAAATGTAGTTAAGTCATTCTCGTTTTCTGCCTCAATGAAAATGTCTAGAACCTATTTTCCGTGGTAGATTTCAAGAAGCCATTACATATATCCAATATTTATTTCATAAAGTATGCGTCTCTTCTAGTCCGATTGGTCAGAGCCGAGGCATCGCCAGTGCTTCCCTCTCGAACCCTGGATACCCGCGTTCAATCTCTTCCGAGATTTCTTTCCTGTAATTTCCAAAACCGCCTGTATAGACGTACGCCTCGCGTTTCTTGCCAGGGATATTACCACCGTTGTACCAACTCTCAGCCTTTGAAAACACTGTTTGACCGTAGATCTCACTGACGTGTTTTTTGAACGCCAGGGCAGCGGCGGAGGTGGGCATGAACCTGGTGATGCCGTGTTGTCGAAGATAATCGATCGTTTGAGCGATCCACGAGCCTTGCACTTCAACGATTCTTGGACCATTCACTATCGCGCTCGGACCTTGAGGACCTGATACGAAGAATAGATTGGGAAAGTTATCGATCGTCATCCCCAAACTTTGGTTATTATACAGTCATTCACCTGAAGTGGGGCCGGAGGTTTACTGAATGACTTACTAAGTGAGCGCACCATCTCGCCAATGGTCCTGGAGTGCTTTTCCATGTACTCCAAGTATGTCTATTTCTGTCAGTGGTCCGGTGAGTCCATCGAAACCTATGCATATTTATTTCAGATACTTCTCGGTACGACTTTAGAATCGCGCTCACCGGTGGCAAGAACAAGTATGTCGAGCTCATACTCTTTTTCCATAGTCTTCACACCCTTCGGTGTAATCTCAATTATAGGATCCACATGGACGTCGACAATGTACACGTTATCCTGATTGAAGACGTCGTAATAACATTGCTCTAAACTTGGACGCTTTGCGCCAAATGGGTGAGGTGCCACGGCGGGAGCTAATATTTCGCATTTTTTAGGGTCTTTAACTCTCTCACATACTTTCTTCCTCCAGAACGTGTAGATGGCATCATTGCTGTCCTTGTTAAAATAGACGTCTTGGTAATTTGCAACTATAACATAGGACAAGTTACCGTCGGTCACACTGGTGGGATCTCAGACAACTTACGGAGGAATGCGAAACCTCCTTGTTCCCATAGCATTTCCAAAACCCTTTCTCTTTCTTCTTCGGGGTCTTCCATCATCGATCGTGGAATGGAAAAATCCGGGAAGCCCGTACGGGAAGTTAGAGAAATTCGGTAGAGCTCTTCGTATACTGGCTTGAAATGATTTTGAATAGCCTTGTCTATGCGACGTTGGCGCATGGGCATCGCCAAGTTGGGAGTTCGTTGGAACACGGTGAGGTTTTCAACCTAACTCAGGTTTCTGGTCAGCTGATCACAATATTAGGAAAAATGATACCTACATGTGGACTAAGTTCTTGAACCACTTGTACTCCGCTTGCTCCTGTCCCAATCACGCCAATTCGCTTACCCTTGGTCTCGATTCCTTCCTCTGGCCATTGCGCGGTATGTGTCCATGCTCCCTTGAATGTTTTCAGTCCCTTCCATTCTGGTGTATAACGCTTGGATGCAGACCCCTGGATAATCATTAGCTTCGGAAGACAATAGTATTTTTTTTCTGACCGTGCATAGGCACAGATAACGCCCTGCCACTTTGTATGCACCATCTTTTCCTTCAGATATTACATGCCAAATGTGTGACCTCTCGTCCCAGCAGGCTTGTTTGACGAGCGAGTCGAAACGACAGTCTTTACGGACATTGAACTTGGCGTCCACATATGCAAAATACCTAGATCAATGGTCTACTGTTGAGTTGGATGCTCGACGGGGCATGCATGTTAACTTACGCTTGTAATTCCTTTCGTGCAGGGAACTTTTCAGTCCATGTCCACTCTCTCCAAAGTTCAGGGAGAGAATATTCGTAATATGGAATATCTGTATCAACCCGGGCACCTGGATACGCGTTCGCCCGCCAGACGCCACCCAAGTCTGATGCAGCTTCGATCAGTTTGCATCGGAGACCGAGGTCCCGCAAACGGATGAGGTTGTATACGCCCGCAAAACCTGCGCCGACAATGATAACGTCGTAATTTTCTTCCATGATTCGGAGGCAATTGAGCACTAAAAGTGTGGTTGGGTACTGTTCATCATGGGCAGAATGTCGTTTGCTTTTAGCTCGCAGTGGTCTGATACCATGTTTGGCATGTTGCCATGGCCTAGCCTTTTCTTGTACCAAAGATATCAGTGCAAAGTGAGCTCAGGCTATGACGGCGCAGTCAGGATCATTATAGATACCCGGACCTATATGTACAACTCTGAGACATCCTGGCTGCATGCTGCCCATTTCCAATCGGAACACGGCCAGTTTACAACCTCTCCATTCCGTAATTTTGGTGATACCGACTCTCACAAGGTGGTGCAGATGCAAATAGCGGTGTAAGGTGCTCGATCCATCGAGAGAGCTCCTTGACAACTGCTCATCGAGTAATGCACATATCCAAGAAAGCGAACAGAGTCTGTTCTGATTTTCATTTTCAATCGGCCGGATCAAAACGCCACCATTTTCATCCCGGTTTCAGAAATTGTGAAATTGCCATGTCAACGGCCGCTGATGAACTCATCCCAGCACTGTACTTGGAAACATCAGACTGCCGGACTTACCATATTTTGTTCGCCGGCCTGTTGCAGCCAGTGTCGTGCTTAGAAAGAAGTCACCGGAATGCTGCCTGATGGGCAGTGAATGGAACAAGTCAAGGCCAGAGTTCGTGATGGAGGCTGACACACACCCTAGTGCACTGCCCAACCTGCATGACACGAAAAGGACTCCGATGCTTGGCAAGGCGATCTCGGAGCCTCTGCGCTCAGTGAGACATATTGTCCCTCGGTCCGGTCACAACCCTCGCCTTATTCCCACCGTCAACCTTGGCTATTTCATGATTCTCTTCACCGATGGCACCACCTGCTTCAAGTCCACCCCTGGCTTCTCTAAACTGGACGACTGCAATGCGCAGGCGGCGAGTTTGGGCAGACCGTTGGATGCGTTGGCTTGTTTTGCGTGGCGCAAGTCAGGGAAAGTGGTCTTCGTGGACAATGTGGCGTTCGAGGTTGCTGCGGGAGAGGTATCCGCGGTTCCTGGATGCGGGCATTCCTGTCGTGAAATATAATAGGAAGGTATTTTCGGGTAGCTAAACAGACCGTTAAAGGTCTGGCGGCCGCCGGAAGTGTGTCCTATCTGGCGCATCGACCTCAATCAGTTTCGCTTGCCTTTGACAATCACCGAGACTAGCACTATAGCTCAAGGCTGCATTTTGTCAGTACTTCCCTATTCAGCATCTTGCCTTTCAATGGAAATAAACATTCTTGGTACTGACGTCGTAGCGAAGAAATGGAAAGAAGGGGCTGCAGTCGTTGACGGCTGGACAAGACGGCTCCCAACAAAGATTCGAGGCGACCTTCCAGCAGCCACTACTAGTTACCAGTAGTCACCTATCCGATAACATCGTTGAGTTTCTGACTGAAGAGTTGCCTGCAAATCTTCAAACCGATGTCCATCCGACATCGAACTTGGAAGTTCAGTACAAAGAATGCCCCTAATATACGAAAGCTTTGCATTTTCGTCGTAAGTTATACCCCGGTTCCGCTGTGAATCTAATTGCCACTTGTGAGTCTTTCACTGAACGTATGTCCCAGTAATGCTCGCATTCAGGCAGCACGATTTGACCGTCCCGTTCTTGAGCATGAGTGTTTCATAGTTGGCGAGTTTCATCGACCCCGATGAGAAGGACGCCAGTTACTGTCGCCCCAGTTGACGTTGACTTTATAGCAGTTGCCAGATTGATTGCAGGGTGGATGGTGCGCGTAGGCACTCGGGCGCTGGTACACAAGCGGCTGGGAGAGTCGGCACTCGAGTTGAGAAAAGGTGGCTGTGGATGGTCAGCAAGATTGATCGCTAGTGCAGAGACAGTCCTTGCAGGAGAATGCGCTTACAGCATTGAGGACCAACAAAAAAAAATAGCCCCGGTGAGCACTCGCATGTTTGCTCGTGATGAAGGGGTTCGCAGAGCTATCCCAACAATGGCAACTTGGAGTGATGATCACAGGGACTGATCTGTCAGAGGCTTAAAGCCCGGGCATCAGTACTTCCTCGGCTCCTCAAGGCATGTAAACATGGCTTGATGATCAACGTCGGGCGTCTCCGCACGCGAGGAAAAGTTGGATCTCAGGCGGGCTTGAAATGTGATCGATTGAGGACTAGATCACTAGCTGGGAATGTGTTAGTCGAGTTCTTCAGAGATTAACGTACTCCAAAGGAAAAAAAAAAATCCTGCACGCATCAAACGCGGCGTTGCAAAGGTTGTGTTCCTCATCGTCGAATGTCCCTGGAGGCAACGCCTTCCTTTTTTTTCCCTCCCCATCGTTCCTCTACCTTGATTGGTATTTACATTAACTGCCTTGGTTAGGGGGATAGTTAGATCCGACGGGCGGGGAGTGTCTGCGTGGGGAGATAGTTAATAATTCACAAGATAAAATAATGAATGAGAATAATACCTGAAACGAGGCGGTAATGGTAGCAATAGTCATACACTCATGCTGATCCCAAGCCGGCCGGCATACCAAGACGAATCTAGGAAGTCATTCATAGAACGCCATTCGTTACATTGGAAAGCGCTGGATCGAAGAGGCCTGCATGGTCGCATTCAAGTCGTCTATATCCGCAAACAAATCATGTTCGCAAGAGATACTCATCACGTAAGCTTTGTCATCTTAGTGGTGGTCCAAGTGGATATGCACAACAAAGGACATGGTGACTTAGGTAAGCAGCGAGAGCAGTGGGGCGGATGCGTAGAAGATGCGTTACCACCAGATCTCTTACTTTCCACGTCGTATTCATTGAGTAGAGCCTTCTATAGAACGGGAAAGAGAGTATTGTTGGGAAACGGTTCGGATCTGCTAAAGTTCTTGATAGGGATGCTGGTGCGCCTAGCGAAAGCAGAGATGCGATCCATTTTGGCGAGTAGTCAAATCTAATGATGCAGAACACGTACTTCGCTTTGGTCAAATCACGTTTTTAATTCCAATTTACATGCATGTGTTTAGGATGAACGCGGAAGTTGATTGCTTACGCGTGTTGAACATGATGTCAGGGTCCGCATCGCCAACGATGGCAGTGAAGGCTGCGGGGAGAATGTTAGATACGACCAAAATCCGAAGTGCGATAATAACGGGGATAGTGCCCGAGAAGACCGGCTTCCTTCCTGGGGCAGGTGCGACTCTGGGGTTGACGCCGGGGTGAACAAGATTCTTGGAGAATGAGGCTTGGCGTTTGACGAGTCCATACTTTGAATGCAGTGGACGGTCAGCCTCACCGGGTGGGCGCGCAACAAGTGTTATACGTGAGTCGTTCAGTGAGAAGGATCAGAGTTTCCCACGAGCCACACGGAATGCTAGAAGAAGCCGGATTGAGTACACTGCCATTTTCTTTCAGAACACGCAAGCGAGCGCCTATGATTCACAAGGAAACTACCAGATGTCAAATTTTTTTAAGACGTTCCATTGATATACGACTCGGAATTTCATTGTTGTTGAGAAATTGAAACTGTCCACGCTTGCCGCAATGTTCAGGACCAGGTCAGGAGATCAATCCTAGGTACGATGGGCGGAAGCAGAGGCGCGAAATGTGTTGGCGGAGATCAAATCACGAACATACGCACTACTCCCGGCTGCCAATTCATGACCAGCCACATATGATTTCAACCGGTCCAGCTAATACGAAAACGCACACTTTGTACCGAGCTCTCGCGAGTCGCCATACTTATAAGCGGGTTCTGAACGAATGTGAGTCTACCATCAAAATTTGTCCAATACATCACTCCAGCTACCCAAAACTTGCAGAGCTACCATGATTCCTGTCGGAAAGTTGTTACTCTCCGTATTCACTTCTATCACTGCCTTCGCGCTCTGGAAGCTCTTCCAGTTTGCTTACCATGAGTTTACATCCCCCTTGCGCAACCTACGTGGCCCCAAAGGATCCAGCTGGATTTATGGGAACATGCGAGAAATTTGGAATGCTGTGGGTCATCTCCTTACGTTGTTTGTCAGCTTCAATCGGATAGGGCTCAATCCACCCTCCTAGGAGAATGCTGTGCTCCATGAACAATGGGTGAAAGAGTATGGTAACACCATGGCCTACAAAGGTTTCTTCTACGTATGCCACTGGCTTTCTGGGATTCGCCTGCAATGCTGACCGTAGTAACTTTCCAGACCAGTCGATTGTTTACCATGGACACGCGTGCAATACACCATATACTTAACCATAGCAATGACTACCAGAAACCGTTCCAGCTTAGGTACAGCTTGGCCCAGACTGTCGGTAACGGTGGGTCATCTCGTCATCTATTTTTTCGTCTGCGTATGTTGAGTGAAGACCGTAGGTGTCCTTATCGTCGAAGGCGATCAGCACCGCCAGCAGGTTAGTAGCCTTTCTAGATCTTTTACTCATGCTCTTGAACCTTTCGTGTGAATAGAGACACATAATGGTGATTGGGTCGCAAGAAACATTAACAGCTGGAATAACCGAATGAATGTCTAGAACCCTGCATTTGGCCCAGCACAAATTCGTGCACTCACCGGAATTTTTTTTGAGAAAGCCATCAGAGTATGTGCTTCCATCTCTTTCCAACCAAACGACTCACTGTGTTGAATCGGTCCAGCTTCGCGATGTCTGGTCTTCCGAAATTGACAAAGACCCTTCTGGAGTTGCTACCCGACTCGATATCATGCAGTGGCTGAGTAGGATGGCACTGGACGCCATCGGTCTTGCAGGTGGGTCATTCGCGTGGCCTCCTGAGCGAACACTATTCAGGCTAATTTTTGCCAGGTTTCAACTACAACTTTGATGCTCTCAATGCCAATGAAAAACCCAATGAATTAAGCGAAGCTTTTGCGACCATAGCTGCTGCAGGGCAGCGACGAAGTTTTTTACCTGTTTTGCAAGCGTGGTTTCCGCTTTTACGTCTCCTCGTTAGTACTATACTATCTTTCTTGTTTGCAAGCTTATGGTGATCTTCAATAGCCCACAAGCCATGCTCGCAGAGTCAAGGTTGCACGACTCACAATGGCGCGGATTGGCCAGGAGTTGTTATCAGATGCCAAAGCAGCCGCTCGGGCCAGTACGACAGAGAAGGGGGAAATTGAAAAGGAAAACCTACGCGGTCGGGATTTGTTGTCTTTGCTCGTCAAGGCGAATATGGCGACGGACATTTCAGAGAACCTCAAGCTATCTGACGAAGATGTGTTGGCCCGTGCGTCGCTCCCTCATATATTTGGAGTATACTCTGACGTGCTTCCGAGTAGAAGTTCCCACCTTCCTGGTCGCTGGTCACGAAACTACGAGGTATGCTCTTGTTATTCGAAATCTATTTCAAGCCTTAACAACAGCATCGTAGCACGGCAACTACGTGGGCACTATACGCACTTTCGATGGCACCGGAAATGCAGACCAAACTTCGGGAAGAACTCTTATCTGTCGACACGGACATGCCATCGATGGATGAGCTCATGGCCCTTCCATACCTCGACGCCATCGTGCGAGAGACCCTCCGTGTGTACTCACCTGTTCCGAATACCTTGCGAATCGCAATGAAGGATGACGTGGTGCCCATGGACAAGCCATACAAGGATAGAAACGGGGTCGTTCATGACTCTATCAAGTATGTCTGGCACCTCTCTTACTTTCATGCTTATGTTCATTGTCACGCATAGAGTTAGCAAAGGTGACCGGATCTTTATTCCGATTCTGGCCATCAACCGATCAGAGGAATTATGGGGACCAGATGCACACGAGTTCAAGTATGTTGGCATGCTGTCTTTGGTGCTCCCCCTGTTTCATTGTTTGCAGGCCCGAACGATGGGGAAATGTTCCAGAGGCTGTGTCACGAATTCCGGGCGTGTGGGGCCACCTTTTGTCTTTCCTTGGTGGGCCCAGAGCATGCATTGGCTACCGGTTTTCCCTCGTCGAGTAAGTGGTCTCTCCCCATGTATCGATCCTATTCTGAACACTCTTCGAAATGCCAACAGGATGAAGGCGCTCCTGTTCACGCTGGTACGCGCATTTGAATTTGAACTTGCCGTGTCCGCCAGTGAGATCGAGACGAAGACGATGATCGTACAGCAGCCTGTGTTGCGCAGCGATCCAAAGGGCAGGGCTCAGCTCCCGATGTTGCTCAAGCCATACAAGCGAA
>JBBPTS010000582.1:0-13720 GCA_038094235.1 Fistulinella staudtii
AAGCAGCGGGAGATAGCCGGCCTCGGATGTAAACTGGGACGCAATCGGCCCGTAGAACGCCTCCCGCAAGTTACCAACAATCGTAAAAACAGGATCACTTATCTCCTTGTTTTTCAGTGTGAAAATGCTAGACGAACTCTATGATTTATATTTTTGCATTCTGTTTCTGCCAGAGTTCAATCTTTCCATGCAGATACATGATCCAAAACATTAGTATAAATGAATCACCCCCATTATGGGCTCATTCAATCATATGTGTCACATGGTGTTGATATCTCAGACACCATGAGTAAATCAATACTCAAGTTGTAGTATGTGCATGATCAAGTTGGATTCCACTGAAAAGCACAAACTCCTCCCAGATACCTATTTTAGTGGCAGACCAGGACAATCAACAATGGACTCCCTACTAACATTAACTAAGTTCTGTTTTGACTCATGGGCACATCTGTAATGGCTCATTACTTTCATGCTTCAGACCTTGAAGTCATGGCAAGGACAGGCATCGAAGCCCAACTCAAGCCTTTACACTTTTGACAAGCACTTAGAAGAAGCCACAGATCTTATCTTATCTTAGCAATCTCTGCTATCTTATCAGATTCCGCATGATTGCAAGACTTGATCTTATCTAAAGGACTTAGTCATTTTCCTCATTCTCTTTTCCACTCTCATGTACTAGTTGATACAAATCCCAAAGTTCATGACTGAACTTAGATGATTTCTCACTTTCAATCTTACATAATCAAAGTCATGTGACTAACAATGTGACTCATCACATGATGATGAAGATCACATGATCTAGAAGAAAACCAAATCCCTTGTGACAAGTGTCACACCCTTGGGCACCATTAGTCCATTCTCTCTTTCCTTATATGCAGGGTGTTACGAATCTAAAAGTTCACATCTGAACTTAGAAGTTTTCGTGCTTTCAAATGATATAAGCCAAGTCATGTGACTAACCATGTGACTCATCACTGATGATGCAAGGTCACCTGACCTAGAAGAGAACTGAGCCTTTCGCAACAAGTGTCACATCCTTGGACACCATTTGAAGTGAACCTAACTCTTTGATCTTCTGGAGTGAGGGACCTTCGACGTGGAGCAAGGGAGATGAGGGGTGGACTGGGGTACACTGGGTTAGGGCTCTCCCTTAGATAATGAGTAAGGGGAATGGACCAAGTGAGCTACTTGGCGGCTTATCCACTTGTTAGATGAAAGTTCCAAGTAAACAAGACTGGGGTTACCAGCCAAGTTCCTTGGGTTTATATATATATACTACATGGCTGTACATGGCTGTGTAACTATCCTAATTGAGGCACTGCTTATCTGGGCTGTGTGTGAGAAGTGATAAGTACATCAGAGTGTTCTATCAGAAAGTATAGCCAAGATAAGAGAAGTGGAAATTAATAAGGCATGTTGGACATGAGGCATAAGAATGGAAGAGACAGAAATAAGTGTGAGAACATAATTGGGCAGTGCTGACCGATGTGGGTAAATGAGATCTGTATCTTTAGATCGGATCTGCCACATGTCAGCGAGTACGAAAGAAAGAGGAAAAGTCTGAGAAAGAGGAAAACTTCTAAGTCCCTTCAGATAAGACTTAATCTTGTGATTGTGTGATATCTGATAAGATACCAGAGATTGCCGAGATAAGATAAGATCATCAATAGGGGTAAATGGAAAAAGGGAAATCATAATGGGCGAGGTGTTGTATTTATGTCGGTCTTCACCATTGCTTCTAAGTCTGAAGCATAGAAATAGTAAGCCATTACACCATTAGCCTGTTCCCTTCTTTCCTTATACATGGTGAAACACAAAGACCTTCTCTAACTTCAAGGGTTGGCCTTTGAAGTATGGGAGCAGCCTATCTAAGGCGTAGGGTGCTTATTCAGCAGGAGGGATGAGGGACTGAGTCTGACTGGTAGAGCACAGCCGTAGGTGTGAGATCTAAGTAAGCAAGACTGAGGTTTTACTAGTCAAGCTACCCAGCTATATATATGCAAAAGTACATGGCTGTGTCTATCCTAATTGAGCGCAGTCTTTATCTGGGCTATGCGTGAGAAGCAATAAGAACATCAGAAAGTTCATCAGAAAACATAGCCGAGATAGTGGAAATGAAAAGGGCATGTGTTACATGAGGCATAGGAATGGAAAAGAGCAGAGATGAATGTGGGAACATAATGAGGCACTGCTGACTGATATGGGTAGATGAGATCTGTATCTTAGATTGAATCTTCTTATGTCAGTGAGAGCATGAGAAAGAGAGGGAAAGAGAAAAGAGACTAAGTTCTTGCAATCGTGCGCTTATCTGATAAGATATCACAGAATGCCAAGATAAGATAAGATTGTCTGTCAAAGGTGGAGAGGCTTGGGTTGTACATCTATGCCGGTCCTTGCCATCGCTTCTAGGTCTGAAGCATGAAAGTAACGAGCCGTTACACCACACCCCTTCTGAGCTTGAGATTCCAGATCGAGCTTGGAAACTTCAAAAGAAACTGTGCTGCAGTGACATTCATAAGGGTTAAATAAACCGAACTTTTCATAGAAGGCTTCTTGTATATCAAGGTGGCAATTTTTCTCATGGAAATGGGCCAGGGCATCTGTGGCATGAGTGAGATTCTTCCTCAGTTCCTATGTGCAGTCATCTTCACCGTATCCTGCCCAGTGTATGAGATATTCCCATCCATTTCTGCGTTTCTGTGCATCTATAATGAAGTCCACTTCATACTCCTGTTCACAGTCGTCAGTGGTCAAGACAGGTCCTGGTTCTTTCACAGGCTGCCCTTTGAGTCTTTCCTTATAGGGTTTGACTCGTGACACATTGACGACCAGGTGAATTCTCATTGAGAGAGGGAGTCATAGTTTTATGGCATTGTGGCCAACTAGTGCTGTAATAGAGAAGGGACCAAGCCACTTCTCGGATAGCTTTTTGGATTGCCTTGTGAGGTGGAGGTTGTCGGTGGCCAGCAATACTTGATCTCTGATCTTGTATTCTGGCATATCGCTTCTATGTTTGTCTGCCTGCAGAACCATGTGCTTCTGCGCCTTCTCTAGATTTGCAGATGTTTCTGCAAGGGTGTTTTCTATCTGCTGGGCGAGGTTGTCCACAGCAGGTGCTTTGGAGGTGCCAGGTTCTATCCCCATTCGAGGGGTGTAGGTTCTGGTCACTTCAAAAGGGGATTTTTCGGTGGAGGCTTGTCATTTTGCGTTGTAACTGAATTGGGCGATAGGCAACCAATCCGACCAATCTTCTTGGTGGTCGCAGATGAATAGTCACAGATACTGCTGGAGATCTCAGTTGATTCTTTCCGTCTGACTGTCTGTCTGAGGGTGTGCTGCCATGGACAGCCGAGGGCATATTCCAAGGTGAGCACAGAGGTCTTTCATTACTTGCACAGCAAATTGTGGTCCTCGATCTGAGACAATGGATCTAGGAATTCCATGGTTTGTCCAGACCCTTGTGAGGTAAAGCTTGGCGGTTTCCAGCGCCGTAATATCTTTCTTACAGGGGATAAACTCCACTTCTTTGGAGAACCTGTCAACTACCACAAGGATAGAGTTGTACAGCGATGAAATTGGGAGGTCAGTGATGAAATCGGCTGATACGTCTTCCCATGGCATGTGCAGGAGTTCTAGGGGTTGGAGTTTGCCAGCTGGTGGCTGATTCCCTGTTTTCATCTTTTGACAAGTGTGGCATCTAGCCATGTAGTCTTTTATCTGCACTGTCATGCCGGGCCAATAGTAATGGCGCTTGACGAGTTCTAGTGTTTTTTCGTTCCCAGGGTGTCCTGCAACTGGGGTGTTGTGATGGAGTGTGATGAGTTCCATCCGATCTTCTGTGGTGACAAATATTTTTTCATCCTTCATAAACAGTCTATCCTCCGATAACTACCCTCCGTCTTCTTCAATTTTTCGTACTTCTGATTCTTTAAGGGCAAGTGTGTGATTTTGGATTCTGTCCTTCATATTGTCCCCATCATTCCTTATCTGTGTCAAGCGGATTTTGTCCGGGGTCATTACAACCATTCCTTAGTTGTCTTCATCTATTCCGATTGTATGATTGAGTCTTTGAGAAAGTGCGTCTACCTTCTGCATTTGGGTGCCTGGTTTGTGTACCCAAGTGTAGTCGAATCAGGATAAGTATTGCGACCAGCAGGCCTGTCTCCTGTTCAGGTTCTGCTTTTCCATGAACCACTGGAGGTTTGCGTGGTCATTTCAAATTTCAAACTTCTTCCTGGTGTAACGGATCGCTATTGTTAGCACTTCTGCGCAATGGCGCATGAAGAGAAAGATTAGATTTCGACAATCTTATCTTATCTTATCACGGCAATCTCCGACATCTTATCGTACGATTGCAAGTCCTGATCTAATCAGCGACACTTAGAAGAATCCTCGAAGAATTGAAGGGAGATCGCACTATCTCCACCATCAGAAGTGAGATCTGAGATCTCTAGAAGAAGATCCTATCATGGTTGGATCTTAGATGAAGAAGATCGGATCATAGATTGATCCTAGGACATAGAAGCGGCACATGAGGTTGCCATGAGGTTAGATAAAAGGCAGGAGCCTTCTCTTCCATTTGATGGATATGAGGAGAACACATGTTCTCTTATCAGAAGGACACTGATGTGGCCACTGGATAGCCACAATAGTATGATACTATATTTACCATATGAGGCCTTACACTGCCTCATCAGAAGATGTATATAAAGTATGAGGACTAGTGGTAGGTGCCCTCCAGTCTTGTTAACTTTGGATCTCACACCTAACCAGTGTGCTCTACCAGTGGGACTCCTGGCAGTAGCTAAGTGGAGTTGCTTACTCAACCAATCCCCTCTTCATTGGTGAACATATCCTATCACCGCCACTTGCCCTTTGCCCTTACAGAAGATAGAGTTGACAAGGTTCTGGAAGTATGAAGAGCAACTCTGAAGGTGATCCTTATTGCACCCTCTGAAGTTACAGATAAGATTCCTATCTTATCTCCTCCTTTGATAGTTGAGGACGACGTCGGTTACATCTGGCTCCTTCCAAATGATGGCACCATTCTTCTAGGGCGTGGATTATGCTTAGCATCTCTTTGTCGAAGACCTGATAGTTCCTTTCTTCCGGAGACATGGAATGGGAGAGATATGCTACAGGATGGAACTGTCCTTCCTTTTTCACCATCAGGACTGCCCCTGTGGCAAAATCTGATGCATCTGTCTCAACTCGATACTCCACTTCCTCATCTGGGTAAGCGAGTACTGGAGCCATCATGAACACTTCCTTTAACTTATTGAAAGCATTTTCTTCTTTTTCTCCCCAGTGGAAAGTGGACTCTTTCTTGAGAAGATCATTTAGGGGGCATGTGTATTGTGCCATCTTGTCAATGAATCTTTTGTAGAAGTTGGCTAAACCGAGGAACATGCAGACTTGTCGAGTGGTTCTCGGCGTTGGCCATTTTGTAATGGCTTCTACTTTGTCCTGTTCCATGGTGATGCCATTCTTGCTAACGATCATCCCTAGGAAAGGAACTTCTTCTACTCTGAAGGTACACTTTTTGGGTTTGGCGAAAAGGTCATTCTCTTCTAACCGATGGAGGACTTCGTCCACAATCTTATTGTGTTCCTCTGGGGTTCCTCCTTTTGTGAAGATCAGGAGGTCATCGATGTACACCACTACCACGTTATCCATATCGGCAAAGATCTCATTCATCATGGCTTGAAAGATGGAGGGGGAGTTCATTAGCCTGAAGTACATGATGAGTGGTTAGAAGGCACCTTTGAAACATACGAAGGCTGCCTTCCATTCGTCTCCTTCTTTGATTCGGACATTGTTATAGCCCCATCTAAGATCTATGTTGGTGAACCTTGTCACTCCTTTTAGCTTGTCTATGAGGGAGCTGATAAGTGGTAAGGGGTAGTTGTTCCGCACGGTGTGCTGGTTGAGGTATCGGTAATCTTGTACCATCCTCTTTCTTCCATCTTTCTTTGGGACGAAAAACACCAGTGAGGTTTGGGGGGACTTGGAAGGCCATATGTGTAACCGACGTCCTTCCTCAACTATCAAAGGAGGAGATAAGATAGGGATCTTATCTGTAACTTCAAAGGGTGCAATAAGGATCGCCTTCTGCTCTTCGTACTTCAGAACCTTGTCAACCCTATCTTCTATAAGGGCAAAGGGCAAGTGGCGGTGACAGGATATATCCACCAATGAAGAGGGGAGTGGTTGAGTAAGCAACTCCACTTAGCTACTGCCAGGAGTCTTACTGGTAGAGCACACTGGTTAGGTGTAAGATTCAAGTTAACAAGACTGAGGGGCATCTACTGCTAGCCCCTGCTACTTATATACATCTTCTGATGAGGCAGTGTAAGGCCTCATATGGTAAATACTGTATCGTACCATTGTGGCTATCCTGTGGCCGCATCAGTGTCCTTCTGATAAGGGAATATATGTTCTCCTCATGTCCATCAAAATAGAAGAGAAGGCTCTGCCTTCTATCTATCCTCATGGCATCCTCATGTGCCGCTTCTATGTCCTAGGATCAATCTATGATCCGGTCTTCATCATCTCAGATCCAACTACGATGGGATCTTCTTCTAGAGATCTCAGATCTTGCTTCTGGTGGTGGAGATAGTGTGATCTCCCTTCTATCCTTCAAGGATTCTTCTAAGTGTCGCTGATAAGATCAGGACTTGCAATCATGCGATAAGATGTCGGAGATTGCCGAGATAAGATAAGATAAGATTGTCGAAATCTAATCTTTCTCTTCATGCACCGTTGCGCAGAAGTGCTAACAATAGCGATCTGTTACAGTATGTAACCCTTCCAAAGTTGATCATCTAGGAAGGCTGATACTTCCTCTTGTTCTGTGACTGAGAGTGGGATGATCCTTCCCTTTTTGGGTATGAACATATCTTTTAGTTCGATTTCGTGATCCCATGGCTTTCAGAGTGGCATTCTCTCTGATTTGTGTTGGGAGAACACTTTTAACCATTTGTGGAATCTGGCGGGTACTAGGTCTTCTGGCTGCTTCTCAGTGGGTTGCGCTTTGGCTAGGCTTACTCTTATCCTGTAGGCTTCCCAAGTATTATCTTCTTCTTTTTCGCACTGGGCTATCTGTAATGACCACTGGCATTACTACTTCGGCGCAATGGTGCACCAGAAGAAAGATTAGATTTTGACAATCTTATCTTATCCCGGCAATCTCTGACATCTAATCGCATGATTGCACAGTCCTAAACCTTATCAGGGACACTTAGGAGAATCCTTGAAGGATAGAAGGGAGATCACACTATCTCCACCACCAGAAGAGAGATCTGAGATCTCTAGAAGGAGATCCCATCGTAGTTGGATCTTAGATGAAGAAGATCAGATCATAGATTGATCCTAGGACTTAGAAGCGGCACATGAGGTTGCCATGAGGTTAGATAGAAGGCAGAGCCTTCTCTTCCATTTGATGGACAATGAGGAGAACACATGTTCTCTTATCAGAAGGACACTGACGCGGCCACAGGATAGCCACAGTCATACAATACAGTATTTACCATATGAGGCCATACACTGCCTCATCAGAAGATGTATATATAGTAGGAGGGCTAGCAGTAAAAGCCCTCAGTCTTGCTTACTTGGATCTTACGGTCTACGGCCCCTATTGTCCAGTCAGACTCCTGGCAGTAGCTAAGTGGCATTGCTTACTCAACCACTCCTCTTGGTGCACATCTCTTGTCATTGAGACTTGCCCTTTGCCCTTATAGAAGATAGGGTTGACAAGGTTACGAAGATATAGATAAGATCCCTCATCTTATCACTTCACTTTTGATAGTGGAGAAAGCTCATCCATTTCACTATCCATGTACTTCTTTCCTGGAGTAAGAGGCAAGACTGTGGGCAACGGGTCATCTTGACCTCGCCTGTCTTCCAATTTATCTCCGGATTGTGGCGTTGTAGCCATGTGAAGCCTATGACCAGATCGAATTTGTGGAGATCTGTCATGTCAGCTACCACCTTCTCTCTATGTCCATTGAAGTCGATGACAATCTCAGTGGTATATGTGATATTTCTGGCTGAGTTCTTAGTTCCGTCCATGTTGAATACTGGTATGGGTCTTGTCAGTTTCTTTGTGGGGATCTGATTCTTTTGGACCCATCATTCATCGATGAAGGTTACGTTGGCGCCACTATCCAGTAGAGCCCTTCCTTGTATGAAATTCTTCCTATCAGCTGATATTCCTAGGGTCATGATGATTTCTTTTCCCTTGATCCGAGCTGATCTGGTGGCTAGTTCTTCAGGGATTTCTATCTCCTTATGCGGGTCTTCTTTTTTCTTTTGTGGGGAATTGAAACGAAAAAGCCAAGTAATGACTTTAAAGAGGAAAAGGAACTGAGTGAAGGGCTCAGGGGCTTTTTAGGTCTGCACCACCAAGTTACTTCAACTGAGGCTTTTCCTCAGCGAAGTGACTTGGTTTATATATTCATAGTTTTGTATGTACATGTTGTGTCATATTTTCTGTAAACGTATTTCTAAAAGTCGTACCATATGAGCATAATTTGCTATTGGGCGATAAGTATATCATAAGGATGCAACGTGCATCAAGGGACTTCGGAATCAATAAAGGCAGTGCCTTCTGGAATGGAAGAGAAGAGATGGAGATTAAATACTCATGTCAAAGGTTCTTCTGATGTCGGTGCCAGTTGCACAGGACGGATATTAAAGGGCAGTGCCCCTTGTATAAGGAAGGAAAGAAACGGGCTAATGATGCCCAAGGGTGCGACACTTTGTTGCGAAGGATTCGTTCTCATCTAGATCATGTGATCTTCATCGTTAGGTGATGTGTCATGAGGTTAGTCACGTGACCTGGCTTATATCAGCGGAGAGTGAGAGAAAATGTCTAAGTCGTCAAGACTTTATTGGATTTGTAACAGGAATCAAGCATGCAAGTTTCGTCTGCACCGCGCTCTTCTTGAGCCACCCCTGACGTTATACAGTGTTCTTCTGGAATAAATATTTCAGGACCCATGAGAATTTCAAACCTGTTTGCAAACTGAAGCCCCTCCTTCAGTTTGCCCCTCCTTTTCCCTTCTGGGATCTCCTTAGGAAGTATTCCTACATCTCGTCTATTGACATCCCTTTGAGGTCAGTGAATGAGTCATTGATCTTTGGCATCTTGTCTGCCACTTCGCACAAGGTTGCCGGCTTTTCTTCCTTCTGGGCTCTCCGGGTGTAACCGACGTCATCCTCAACTATAAAAGGAGGAGATAAGATAGGGATCTTATCTATAACTTCAGAGGGCACGATAAGGATCGCCTTCAAAGGTCTCTTCGTACTTCAGAACCTTGTCAACCCTATCTTCGGTAAGGGTAAAGGGCAAGTGGCGGTGACAGGATATGTACACCAATGAAGAGGGGAGTGGTTAAGTAAGCAACTCCACTTGGCTACTGCCAGGGGTCTTACTGGTAGAGCACACTGGTTAGGTGTGAGATCTAAGTTAACAAGACTGAGGGGCATCTACCGCTAGCCCCTGCTACTTATATACATCTTCTGATGAGGCAGTGTAAGGCCTCATATGGTAAATACTGTATCGTACCATTGTGGCTATCCTGTGGCCACGTCAGTGTCCTTCTGATAAGGGAACATGTGTTCTCCTCATGTCCATCAAAATAGAAGAGAAGGCTCTGCCTTCTATCTATCCTCATGGCAACCTCATGTGCCACTTCTAAGTCCTAGGATCAATCTATGATCCAGTCTTCATAATCTCAGATCCAACCACGATGGGATCTTCTTGTAGAGATCTCAGATCTCTCTTCTGGTGGTGGAGATAGTGTGACCTCCCTTCTATCCTTCTAGGATTCTTCTAAGTGTCGCTGATAAGATCAGGACTTGCAATCGTGTGATAAGATCAGGACTTGCAATCATGTGATAAGATCAGGACTTGCAATCATGTGATAAGATCAGGACTTGCAATCGTGTGATAAGATGTCGGAGATTGCCGAGATAAGATAAGATAAGATTGTCGAAATCTAATCTTTCTCTTCATGTGCCATTACGTGGAAGTGCTAACGATAGCGATCGTTACACCGGGCATTTCTCTTTGTCTTTGGACATTGCTGCTTGTGCTGTCCTCCCAACCATCCGCAGTCGTCACACTGTTTCTTCGGCTTCTTACAATCGCAGGCGAAATGTCCTGTTTCTCTGCAATTGTAGCAACTTCTTGATGGGGGACTGGTGGAGGCAGCGGCCATACTCAGCCCTTCTCTGGTTTCTCTTCTTTGGGGTTGTGCTCCCCTTTTCTTCAAGTTTGCAGCCATTCTGAAGGCCTCTTGATTCTTTCCGATGTCCCAAATTTCTTTGATAGTTTCTTCTATCATATCCTTTCTCCTGTTATTGTAGAAAAGGTCTTTCTTGATGAAGAAGTTGATGTTCTTTTCCAGGATGTGGACGCCATGTCTATCGTTGACTTTGGCCTGTATTTGGAGTGATCTCCATCTGGCTAAGAACTCATCTATGTCCATGTTCCCTTGTTCTAGCCTTTCCAGGTCCATTACTGTGGCGTCCTTTTGTAGCATGGGCCTGAGCATGCTTTCGACCACTTTTGAGAAATCTTCCCAGCTTTGGAAGCGTGTCCTGTGTTTGTTCATTTGGTCTAGTTCGGCCTCTGCCCAATTTCCCACTTTTCGACCTTTCATCCTTGATAGAACCACTACCAATCACCTTTCCAAGTCAGGTTCTGTCAGCCTCCTCCTGTTGATTAATATGGGCTGTCCAGAGGCATCCAGAGAGTCTTTCATGAAGGTCCTTATCTTCGTCCACCATTCGTTGAACTCCTTCGGGTTTCCTTTGAATTCCCCGGGGTTGGCAAATACTTCTACTTTCCCACTTCCCCCTCCTAATCTGGCCCAAGAGAACATCTCCAGAAGGTCTCTTGTCCATTGTTTGGCTGCTGTGGCATGATCATTGGTGTCCCTGAGTTGTTGTTCCATTAATCTTGCCACATCTATCATAGTGTCTTTGTCGATGCGGTTCTGGATAGATTCATTTTCAAGGGAGGTGATGTGTGCCATGAGGGAGTCGAAGTCTTGTTGGGAGAGTGTTGCCATGTTTCTTTTGGTGGTGTTTCCTTCTTTGCGCAAAGCTTGTGAACCTTCTTAACAAGCTGTGAATGTCTATTTCAAGTACACAGGTTTATGCCTCTTTCTCTTTACTTCCTCACTACCCTGAGGTTGCAACGGGGTCTTAAGTACGAGCTCGCGGTGGGGATGTCTCCTAGTTTCTTCTGAGGGACTGGGTTGTAGCATATCTCCCTTCTTTTGGAGACAACAGTGGAGGAATGGGGTGGGGTGGAGGTGCGTGGGAGCTGTACTTCTACTTCTTCCTGTTTCGGAGTCCTGACTATGGCTCCTCCTAACAGTTCTTCTATCCTCGCTGTGCCTGCTTCTTCCAAGCCTAGGCGACGTGCCTCCCTTCCGAGTGCAATTGTCTCTACTACTACGAACGCCGGTTTTATCTCCTCATAAAAGGTCCCAATTGGTCTCTCTAAATTGTACCTTTTGATGGTGGTGGTGAGGAGGGCATGTAGGTGGTTGCCAAAGTGATGGATGTCTTTGACGAACTTGAGGTAGTTCGCTTCTTCTTCTTCGGAGTGGTGGAGAGGTGAGGGTGAGGAAAAGGAAGGTGACAAACTTCCTGAAAATATTCTGGACACTACCAAGGCTTAGTATGTCAGGAAAAGTAGGGGGGGTGCGTTACTGTGTAAATGCCGTGGTTCCTTGTGGTAGTTGGTCGGTGCGAGGTTCTTTCTCATTGACATCTCTTCATGCGATGTGGGCACGAGCTGGTGTGTGGACAAAGATGTAGTCTTGCTTAAGTGAAACGCAAAGACCTTCTCTAACTTCAAGGGTTGGCCTTCGAAGTACAGGAGCAGCCTATCTAAGGCATAGGGTGCTTATTCAGCAGGAGGGATGAGGGACTGAGTCTGACTGGTAGAGCATGGCCGTAGGTGTGAGATCCAAGTAAGCAAGACTGGGGTTTTACCAGTCGAGCTACCTGGCTATATATATGCAAAAGTACATGGCTGTGTCTATCCTAATCGAGCGCAGTCTTTATCTGAGCTGTGCATGAGAAGCAATAAGAACATCAGAAAGTTCATTAGAAAACATAGCTGAGATAGCGGAAATGAAAAGGGTACGTGTTACATGAGGCATAGGAATGGAAGTGAGCGGAGATGAATGTGGGAACATAATGAGACACTACTGACTGATATGGGTAGATGAGATCTGTATCTTAGATCAAATCTTCTTATGTCAGTGAGAGTATGAGAAAGAGAGAGAAAGAGAAAAGAGACTAAGTCCTTGCAATCGTGCACTTATCTGATAAGATATCACAGAATGCCGAGATAAGATAAGATTGCCTGTCAAAGGTGGAGAGGCTTGGGTTGTGCATCTATGCCGGTCCTTGTCATTGCTTCTAGGTCTGAAGCATGAAAGTAACGAGCTGTTACACATGGGACACTGCTCTTTCATCTCCATCCTGTGTAAACTGGCACTGATATCAGAAGTCACAATCAATACAAGTATTTAATTTCCATTCTTCTTCTCTTCTATTATAGAAGGCACTGCCTTATTGGTTCTGAAGACCCTTGATGTATGATGCATCCTCATGTTTACTAATCGCCCAATGGCACATTATGCTCACATAGTATGATTCTTAGAAATATATTTATAGGAGTATGACTACACATATACAAACAAACTCTATGAATATATAAACCAGTCAGCTAACTGAGGAAAAACCCTCAGTTAGATTGACTTGGTCATTTTTATATATAAAGGACAATCACTAAAGCCAGTCTCCTCATTCCTCTTGTTCTTTTTCATTTCACAGGGCACTGCCCTTTCATCTCCATCCTGTGCAAGAAGCACCAGCATCAGAAGTTGTTGCAAATCCAGCCTAGACCCTTGTCTTCCCATATTTCACAACCTGTCATCACACACCTTCACCTCATGTTTGGCTAGATGCCATTACAAGAGCTTCCAGTTTGTTTCTATTTATGCTATTGATGACGTCATAGTCTGGACCATGACACATTCCCTTATCTTTACCTCACTGCTATCTATTGACATCATAGAACACTCTAGTCTGCTCATGTAGTACACATGCTAGTACATGCTTCCTCCTCATGTAGTGATGTCATGTGGTCCATGCACTTGTGTAGATAGTATTTAATGGCAGCAATCCAGTGGTAAAGCTCCCCAGCTTTATTCACTTGATCTTTCCACATCAACTCTGAAGCTTCTGAAGTCTTACCCTTGCCTGGTTTGATAAGAACATCAACTGTGACCTGACACATGTCTCTTCACCTTTGAAGCAAGCTCACTCTTCATTCACCCTCAACCCACGAACAAGGACATCCTTCCTCCCTTATATCCCGCTTCCCCTTTATAAGGATATATTGGCTGACGTTCATGTATACAACTAAGTGAGTTGATTGTATCTGAAACGTGAAGACGTTCTTCTACTTCAAAGAGTTGCCTTCTTAGGGTCTTCGAAGTTACTTCAGAGGAGGATAGCCTATCAAAGGCATAGTGTGCTTATTTAGCAAGAGGAGTGGAGGACTGAGTCTGACTGGTAGAGCACCGGCTATGCGGGTGATGTAACCAACGTCGTCCTCAACTATCAAAGGAGGAGATAAGATAGGGATCTTATCTGTATCTTCAGAGGGTGCGATAAGGATCGCCTTCAG
>JBBPTS010000583.1:0-13693 GCA_038094235.1 Fistulinella staudtii
CTGAGGACGATCCCTCAGTTAGAGTAACTTGGTAGTACCGACTTAAAGTCATCTCTGAGTCCTCTACTCGACCCCTTCCCCTTATAAAGTCATTGATTGGCTTTTCGTTTCAGGGAGTAGTCATAGCACAAGTGAATGCCTAGCTGAGTTCCAGAGTCCTTCTCTTCTTGTGATGTGGATGCGGTCTTGTGCACGAGCAAAGGAGTAGTCTTGTTAAAGTGTAACCAACGTACTTCTTCAAACTTCAAGGATGAGGGATAGCCTTTCAAAGGTGTAGGGTTGCTTTGTAAGCAATGGAGAGGGGGATGACTACTGTCAGGAGTCCCACTAGTAGAGTACACTGGTTAGGTGTGAGATCCAAGTTAACAAGACTGGGTTTATATAGGCAAAAGTACATGGCTGTGTCTATCCTAATCAAGGCACTTCTTATCTAGGCTGTGCGTGAGAAGCGATAAGAACATCAGAAAGTCCATCAGAAGGCATAGCCGAGATAGCAGTAATAAAAAGGGCATGTGTTACATGAGGCATAAGGATGGAAGCAACAGAGATAAGTGTGGGAACATAATGGGCAGTGCTGACCAATATGGATAGATGAGATCTATCATCTTAGATCAGATCTTCCTTATGTCAGCGAGCGCATGGTAAAGGAAAAGAGGGAAAGAGAAACTACTAAGTCTTTCGTGATCGTGCGATATCTGATAAGATACTGGAGATCACCGAGATAAGATAAGATAAGATTTCTGACCTGTCAAAGGCATAATGGTTTGGGCTGTGTGTCTATGCCAATTCTTGCCATCATTTCAAGGTCTGAGGCATGAAAGTAATGGGCTGTTACAGGCTCTGACAAAACCCCTTGAAAGAGCACAAGGAACCAAGTGGACAATCACTATTGGAGGACTAGAATACTCTATAGAAGTCACATGGTACTTCCTAGAAGAAAGGGCAGATGTACAAGAGGAGCAAGAAGAAGAAGAATACTAGAATGAAGAAGACCAAGGATAGAATGGTTGGGGCAATCCACAAGAAGGTTTCCAAGAAGACAACCACCTCGAAAACCCTGAGGATGGTCCAGAAGAAATAGCCATCTTAAGAGAAGAAGAAGATGGAAGATCTGAAGATTCAGATGCCTAGAGAAGAGAAGCAGATCAGCACTGGAATGCCATCATGAACGAAGAAACTGAAATGAAAACAGAACAGAGAAGAGGAAAGTACTGAGTAGCGGTCTTGTAAGTCTGTCCTGATTAAGGGAAAACTCCAAGACAACCAAACTGAGGACCGTTGTCCCAGTTGGTGTCCTGTATATATATTCATAGGTTTTGTATTTGTACATGTGTGGCATAGCTACTGTAATGGCTCGTTACTTTCATACTTCAGACCTAGAAGCGATGGCAAGAACCGGCATCGATGCACAGCCTAAGCCTCTACAGCTTTGATAGCTTATCTTATCTTATCTCGGCAATCTGCGGTATCTTATCAGATAATCGCGCGATCACAAGGACTTAGTCATTTTCGTTTCTCTCCTCTCTTTTCTCATGCTCTCGCTGACATAAGGAAGATCTGATCTAGATACAGATCTCATCTATCCATAACGGTCAGCAGCACCCTATTATGTTCTCACATTCATCTCCGTTTGCTTCCATTCTTATGCCTCATGTAACACATGCCCTTTTCATTACCGCTATCTCAGCTATGCCTTCTGATGGACTATTCTGATGTACTTATCGCTTCTCACACACAGCCTAGATAAGGCCTTGCTCGATTAGGATAGACACAGCCATACATCTCTGCATATATATAGCCAGGTAGCTTGACTGGTAAAACCCCAGTCTTGCTTACTTGGATCTCACGCCTATGGCCGTGCTCTACCAGTCAGACTCAGTAACTCCTCACACCTCCCACTCTACCAAAGCACCCTACGTCTTAGACAGGCTATCTCCCACTTCGAAGGCCAACCCTTGAAGTATAAGAAGGTCTTCATGTTTCAGCTACTATAAACGTATTTTAAGGAATCGTACCATATGAGCATAATGTGCCATTGGGGGATAAGTATAACATGAGGATGCGTCGTGCATCAAGGGTCTTCGGAAACAATAAAGGCAGTGCCTTCTGGAATGGAAGAGAAGTGAATGGAGATTAAATACTTGTGTGGGTCATAACTTCTGATGTCGGTGCCAGTTGCACAGGATGGAGATTAAAGGGCAGTGCCCCACATATAAGGAAAGAGAGGAACGGGCTAGTGGTGCCTAAGGGTGCGACACTTGTCGTGAAGAGTTCGTTCTCATCTGGATCATGTGATCCTTATCGTCAGGTGATGCGTCATGAGGTTAGTCACGTGACCTGGCTTATATCAGTCGGAAGAGAAAGAAAACGTCTAAGTCTCTGGGACTTTATATGGGTTCCTAACAGAAACCCCAGAAGAAGAAAGGGTAGATCACCTAGAAGATAATTGGGGCCCTATTTCTCTACCAGGTGATGAACTACAGTTTGACTTCCTCACTCTGGACAGTGAAATGCAAAGACCTTCTTAATCTTCAAGGGTTGGCCTTCGAAGAGGAGAGTAGCCTATCTAAGGCGTAGGGTGCTTTTGTGGAGCGGGAGGTATGAAGAGGAACTGAGTCCGACTGGTAGAGTACAGCCGTAGGCGTGAGATCCAAGTAAGCAAGACTGGGGTTTTACCAGTCAAGCTATCTGGCTATATATATGCAAAGATACATGGCTGTGTCTACCCTAATCGAGCATAGCCTTATCTAGGCTGTGCGTGAGAAGCGATAAGTACATCAGAAGGTCCATCAGAAGACATAGCCGAGATAGCAGTAATGAAGAAAGCATGTAGTACATGAGTCATAGGAATGGAAGAGACGGAGATGAACGTGAGAACATACTGTGGCACTGCTGACCGATGTGGGTAGATGAGATCTGTATCTTAGATCGGATCTCCTTCATGTCAGCGAGAGCGTGAGAAAAGAGAGAAAGGTGAGAAAACTACTAAGTCCTTTGCGATCGTGCGATTATCTGATAAGATACCGCAGATTGCCGAGATAAGATAAACTAAGCTGTCAAAGCTGTAAAGGCTTGGGTTGTGCATCGATGCCGGTTCTTGCCATCGCTTCTAGGTCTGAAGCATGAAAGTAACGAGCCGTTACAGACAGAAGCAACCCAAAGATATGTACTGAAGCAGTTGGGCTTTCTTAACTATGAAGGATAGCCTTTCAAAGGCGTAGGGTGCTTATTCAGTGAGAGGTGGATGGACTGAGTCTGACTGGTAGAGCACCGGCTTTGCAGGTGAGATCCAAGTAAACAAGACTGGGGTTTTGCCAGTTGAGCTACTGGGGCTATATATATGCAAAAGTACATGGCTGTGTCTATCCTAATCGAGCATGGCCTTATCTAGGCTGTGTGTGAGAAGTGATAAGTACATCAGAAAAGTCCATCAGAAAGCATAGCCGAGATAGCAGTAATGAAAAAGGCATGTGTTACATGAGGCATAGAAATGGAAGAGACGGAGATGAATGTGAGAGCATAATTGGCAGTGCTGACCGATATGGATAGATGAGATCTGTATCTTAGATCAGATCTTCCTTACGTCAGTGAGAGCATGGGAAAGTGGAAGGAGAAAGAGGAAAAGAGTAAGTCCTTGCAATTGTGCGCTTATCTGATAAGATATCACAGATTGCCGAGATAAGATAAGATATCTTCTGGCTTTGTCAAAAGCGTAGTGGTTTGGGTTGTGTATCTATGCCAGTTCTTGCCATCGCTTCTAGGTCTGAAGCATGAAAGTAATGAGCCATTACAGATACCAGAAGAAGCTTTGCCTCTGTATCAGGCTCTGATATCTGATCACATGCTGGACATAGATGGCTTTATGTGAAGAAAGAACTAGATGTTATAAGAAGGGTCATTAACGCACAAGGACTGGTCAACAGAAGTAACCAAGGGACCCCCATAGCATCCACCATCAGAAGGGCTATCTGACAAATCCTACAAGAAGTACTGATAATCACAAACAAGAAGAAAGTGATCCACCCAAGAATAAGTGCACCAAGAAGAACCCTACACACCCTCAGACCAGTGAGGACAGAAGAGGTACAAAACCTATGTGAGAAGAAAGAAGGAACCTTTTGTCATTAAGGTTGGCAACACTCTCACAGAAAGGAGAGCTTTAAAGGAGCAAAAAAGAAATATGCTCAACAGAAGGGACACATTCAGAAAGAGTCCAAGAAGGGCCGAGAAGGGAAAAGGCCGAGCAAACTGAAGAAGAGGCTTCAGCTTGCTAACCGATATGAAGTGCTAACAGTTCCAGAAGTATTTATTCCAGAAGAACACCTTATGACATCAGGGGCAGCTCAAGAAGAGCGCAGTGTAGATGATACGTGCATGCTTGATTCCCCAAAGAAAACAAAGGAACAAAAAGAAAAACAAATCCCCAAGATACTCACCACCAGATCTGCTTGAATCAAGGGAAATGAAATCGTCATGACCCTGGGAGTATCAGCAGACAAGAAGAACTTTATAGAAGGACAGGCTCTCTTAGATAGTAGAGTAAACGTCACGTTCATCGACGAATGATGGGTACAAAAAAACCAAATCCCCACAAAGAAGCTTACTAGACCAATCCTGGTCTTTAACGTGGACAGTACCAAGAACTCTGCAGGAAACATCACACACACTGCAGAAATCGTCATCGACTTCAATGGACATAGAGAGAAGGTTACAGCTGATGTGACAGATCTTCATAAATTTGATCTGGTCATAGGCTTCACCTGGCTACAACGCCACAACCCAGAAGTAGACTGGCAGATGGGAGAAGTAAAAATGACAAGGTGTCCCCATTCATGCCAACTTCTACAAGATAGAAGTACGTGGCTTGCTCAATGCGAAAAAGAAGAGCAGGATAATATGTAAACCACATATAAGATAAGGGCAGCAATGAAAAAGGACAGTTTTCTGGAAAAGAAACCCGAAGAATTAGTACCAAGAAGATTCCACAAGTGACTTAAAGTATTCTCACAACACGAATCAGAAAGAATGCCATTAAGGAAACCATGGGACCACAAAATAGAATTAAAAGAATCTTTCATCCCCAAGAAAGGAAGAGTAATCCCACTCTCTGTCACCGAACAGGAGGAAGTCTCCGCATTCCTAGAAGACCAGCTTCGGAAGGGGTATATCCGCCCTTCCAAGTCCTCTCAAACATCTCCAGTGTTCTTTGTCCCAAAGAAGGATGGATGAAAGAGGATGGTACAAGATTACCAGTACCTTAATGAACACACGGTACGAAACAACTACCCCCTACCACTCATCACCTCACTGGTCGACAAACTCAAAGAAGTCATGAGATTCACAAAGATAGATCTGAGATGGGGATACAACAATGTCCAAATCAAGGAAGGAGATGAATGGAAGGCCACATTCATATGCTTCAAAGGCGCTTTCGAGCCATTGGTGATGTACTTCGGACTTATGAACTCCCCATCCACCTTCCAAACAATGATGAACGAGATCTTGCAGACATGAATGATGTGGTAGTGGTCTACATCAATGATCTCCTGATCTTCATGAAAGGAGGAACTCAGGAAGAGTATGATAAAAGAGTAGAAGAAGTACTCTGAAGACTTGAAGAAAATGACCTCTTCGCCAAGCCAGAAAAGTGTACCTTCGGGGTAGAAGAAGTAGAATTCCTAGGGATGATTGTTGGCAAAGAAGGAATAAAAATGGAGAAAACCAAAGTAGAAGCAGTTCTAGATTGGCCAACACTGAAAACAGTCTGACAAGTTCATGCCTTCTTGAGACTAGCCAACTTCTACAGAAGATTTATCCAAGACTTCGGACAGATTGCCCATCCCCTAAACAATCTTATGAAGAAAGACCAACCATTCCATTGAGACCAGAAGGAAGAAGAAGTGTTTCAAATGCTTAAAAAGAAGTTTACCACTGCTCCATTCCTGGCCTTCCCAGACCCAGAAAAAGAGTACCACTTAAAGACTGATGCTTTGGACTTTGCCACAGGGGCAGTCCTATCCATTAAAGAAGAAGAAGGATTCAAACCGGTAGCCTTTCTCTCTCACTCCATGTCCCCTGAAGAAAGGAATTACCCAACCTTCAACAAAGAAATGCTCAGTGTTATCAGAGCATTAGAAGAATGGCATCACCATCTAGAAGGTGCCAAGCATACCTTTGAAATCTGGAATGACCATGCAAATCTACAATGGTTCATGCAAAAACAGAACCTTTCTTGAAGACAAGCACGATGGTCACAGTACCTCTCGAGATTCCACTATCTTTGGGTCCATAAGCCTGGCACCCAGATGGCCAAAGCAGACCTCTCTCAAGAAGACTTCAATGGCCTCATGGCACACATCGCATCCCTAGAAAACGAATCTATCCAAAACCGCATCGACAAGGACACAATGATAGATGCGGCACGACTAATGGAACAACAACTAAGGGACACGAATGATCGAGCCACCACAGCAGAGCAACACACAAGAGACCTCCTGGAGACGTTCTCTTGGGCCAGATTAGGAGGAGGAAGTGGCAAAGTAGAAGTGTTCGCCAACCCCGGGGAATTTAAAGGAAACCTGAAAGAGTTCGATGAATGGTAGACAAAGATAAGGATGTTCATAAACATAAATGAATGGACCTTCATGAAGGACTCCCTAGACACCTCAGGCCAGCCAATCCTGGTCAACGGAAGGAGGCTAATGGAGTCAGATTTAGAAAGAAGACTGGTAGCAGTCTTATCAAGGATGAAAGGGCAAAAAGCCGGCAACTAGGCAGAAACAGAACTCGACCAGATGAACAAACATAGAGCATGCTTCCAAAGTTGGGAAGACTTCTCCAAGGTAGTCAAGAGCATGTTCAGGCCCATGCTACAAAAAGACTCCATGGTCATGGACCTGGAAAGGCTAGAACAAGAGAACATGGACGTAGATGAGTTCCTAGCCCAATGGAGATCTCTCCAGATTCAGGCCAAGGTTGACGATGGACACAGAGTCCGCATCCTTGAAAAGAATGTTAACTTCTTTATCAAGAAGGACCTTTTTCACAATAATAGGAGAAAGAAAACAATAGAAGAAACACTTGCCAAAACCACTGCTAATCTAGAAAAAGCACAGAAACGCATGGTTCTCCAAGCAGATAAGCATAGAAGCAATACACTGCAATACAAGATTGGAGATCAAGTATTGCTGGCCACTGACAACCTCCACCTCACACGGCAATCAAAGAAGTTATCTGAGAAGTGGGTTGGACCCTTCTCCATCACAGAAGTCATCGGCCACAATGCCGTTAAACTATGACTCCCTCTCTTGATGAGAATCCATCCCGTCATCAATGTGTCACGAGTCAAACCCTATAAGGAGAGACTCGAAGGGCAGTCTGTGAAAGAACCAGGACCTGTCTTGATCACTGATGACCGGGAAGAAGAGTATGAAGTGGACTTCATTGTAGATGCATGGAAACGCAGAAATGGTTGGGAATACCTGGTACACTAGGCAGGATACGGAGAAGATGATCGCACATGGGAACTGAAGAAGAATCTCACCCATGCTGCAGACACCTTGGCCCACTTCCATGAAAAGAATTGCCACCTTGATGCGAGAGAAGCCTTCTATGACAAGTTTGGCTTATTTAACCCTTACGAACGACACTGCAGTGCAGTTTCCTTTGAAGTTCCCAAGCTTGATCTGGAATCCTAAGCACAGAAGGGGTATGGTGTAACAGCCCATTACTTTTATGCCTCAGACCTCGAAACGATGACAAGAACTGATATAGACGCACAGCCCAAACCATTACGCCTTTGACAGGCCAGAAATCTTATCTTATCTTATCTTGGCGATCTCCAGTATCTTATCAGATATCGCACGATCGTGAAAGACTTAGTAGTTTCTCTTTCCCTCTTTTTCTTTACTATACGCTTGCTGACATAAGGAAGATCTGATCTAAGATGATAGATCTCATCTATCTATATCGGTCAGCACTGCCCATTATATTCCCACACTTATCTCTGTTGCTTCCATCCTTATGCCTCATGTAACACATGCCCTTTTTATTACCACTATCTCGGCTACGTAACGATCACTATCGTTATCACTTACGTACAACAGGTGCACGAAGAGGAAAGATTAGATTTCGATAATATTATCTTATCACGGCAATCAACGACATCTTATCGCTCGAAAGCAAGTCCTGATCTTATCAGAGACACTTAGAAGAATCCTCAAAGGATAGAAAGAGAGATTGCACTATCTCCACCACCAGAAGCAGAGATCTGAGATCTCTAGCAGAAGATCCCATCATGGTTGAATCTTAGATGAAGAAGGTCAGATCATAGATTGATCCTAGGACTTAGAAAGTGGCACATGAGGTTGTCATGAAGTTAGATAGAAGGCAGAAGCCTTCTCTTCCATTTGATGGACATGAGGAGAACACATGTTCCCTTATCAGAAGGACACTGACATGGCCACAGGATAGCCACAATGGTACGATACTGTATTTACCATATGAGGCCATACACTACCTCATCAGAAGATGTATATAAGTATGAGGGCTAGCAGTAGATGCCCTCTAGTCTTGCTTACTTGGATCTTACAGTCTACGGCCCCTATTGTCCAGTCAGACTCCTGGCAGTAGCTAAGTGGAGTTGCTTACTCAACCGCTCTATTGGTGCACCTGCTGCATCATCAATACTCGCCCTTTGCCCTTACAGAAGATAGGGTTGACAAGGTCTCGAAGAACAGATAAGATCTCTATCTTATTCCCTCTCTTTTGATAGTAGAGGATAGCTCATCCGTTTCAGGCTACAATGCCTTCTGATGGACTTTCTGATGTTCTTATTGCTTCTCACACACAGCCTAGATAAGAAGTGCCTCAATTAGGATAGACACAGCCATGTACTTTTGCCTATATAAACCCAGTCTTGTTAACTTGGATCTCACATCTAACCAGTGTGCTCTACTAGTGGGACTCCTGACAGTAGTCATCCCCCTCTCCATTGCTTACAAAGCAACCCTACGCCTTTGAAAGGCTATCCCTCATCCTTGAAGTTTGAAGAAGTATGTCAGTTACATAGGACATGAGGATGCAATGTGCATCAAGGGTCTTTGGAGCCAAAAAGACAGTGCCTTGTGATAATAGAAGAGAAGAGATGGGGATTAAATACTCATGTGAGTCATGACTTCTGATGTCGGTGCCAGTTGCACCAGATGGAGATTAAAAGGGCAGTGCCCTGAAACGAAAAAGCCACTAAGGACTTTGTAAAGGGAAGTACTGAGTAAAGGGCTCAGGGGCTTATAGAGTCTGCACTGCCAAGCTACTTTGACTGAGGAGTCGTCCTCAGCAAAGTGGCTTGGTTTATATATTCATAGTATTGTATGTACATGTTGTGGCATAGTTTCTATAGACGTATTCTTAAGAAATCGTACCATATGAGCATAATGTGCCATTGGGCGATAAGTATAGCATGAGGATGCATCGTGCATCAAGGGTCTTCGGAACCTGTAAAGGCAGTGCCTTCTGTAATGGAAGAGAAGTAAACGGAAATTAAATAGTCGTGTATCATTATGTGTGATGCCGGTGCCAGTTGCACAGGACGGAGATGAAAGGGCAGTGCCCTACGTATAAGGAAAGTGGAAACGGGCTAGTGGTGCCCAAGGGTGCGACACTTGTCGCGAAGGATTCGTTCTCATCTAGATCATGTGATCTTCATCGTCATGTGATGCGTCACGGGGTTAGTCACGTGACTTGGTTTATATCAGTCGAAAGTGAAAGAAAACATCTAAGTCCTCAAGACTTTATTGGATTCGTAACACCCTACTCTTGCCTTATGCTTCAAGAAAGAAGTGAATTCCTGGCATTGTGCAAAAAAGAAGAGTAGGACAATGTATGGTCTGTGTTGCAAATCTGGGCTAGACCCTTGTCTCCCCATGTTTCACACCTGTCATTCACGCCCTCACCTCATGTTTGGCTAGATGCCTCATTGCAAGTTCATGGTTCATTTCTATTTATGCTATTGATGATGTCATGGTCTGGACCATGACATGTTCCCTTATCTTTACCTAACCACTACTTATTGACATTATAGAACACTCTAGTCCGCCTCATGTACAATGCATGTTGATCCATGCTCCCTCCTCATGTAGTGATGTCATATGGTCTGTGCTCTGTAGTTGAAGCAAACCTAACACTGAGGACTTCTGTAGTGCAAGGAACCTTGACATGGAGCAAGGGAGAGTAAGAGGGGGACTGGGGTACACCGTGTGAGGGCTCTCCCTTAGATAGTGAAAGAGGAGATGGACCGAGTGAGCTACTTGGCTGCTTATCCACTTGTTAGGCGAAAGTTCCAAGTGAACAAGACTGGGGTTACCAGCTGAGTTCCTTGGGTTTATATATGCATAGGACGTGGCTGTACATGGCTGTGTAACTACCCTAATCAAGGCACTAGCTTATCTGGGCTGTGCGTAAGAAGTGATAAGTACATCAGAATGTTCTATCAGAAAGACATAGCTGAGATAAGAGAAAGCAGAGATTAATAATACATGTGTTACATGAGGTATAGAATGGAAGAGAGCGGAAATAAGCATGAGAGTATAGAGGGCAGTGCTGACCAATATGGTTAGATGAGATCTCTATCTTAGATTAGATCTGCCATATGTCAGTGAGTGCAAAGAAAGAGAAAGAGGAAAACTTCTAAGTCCCTTCAGATAAGACTGATCCCGCAATCATGTGATATCTGATAAGATACAGGAGAATGCCAAGATAAGATAAGATCATCAATAGGGGTAAAAGAAAAGGAAATCATAATGGGTGTGGTTGAGCATCTATGCTGGTCTTCACCATTGCTTCTAAGTCTGAAGCATGGAAATAGTGAGCTGTTATACCATACCCCTTCTGTGCTCGAGATTCCAGATCGAGCTTGGATACTTCAAAGGATACTGCACTGCAATGAACTTCATAGGGGTTAAAGAGTGTGGGAGTTTCATAGAATGATTCACACGCATCAAGGTGGCGATTCTTCTTGTGGAAGTGGGACAGGGCATCTTGGGCATGAGCCAGGTTTCTTTGAGGCTCCCAAGTGCAGCCTTCTTCTCCATATCCTGCCCAGTGGACAAGGTATTCCCAGCCATTTTGGCGTCGTCTAGCATCAACTATGAAATCAACTTCAAATTCTTCTTCACAGTCTTCTGTCATATGAACCGGTCCCAGTTCCTTCAGAGGTTGTCCCTTGAGTCGTTCCATGTTGACAGTAGGGTTTGACTCGAGAGACGTTGACAGTAGGGTGAATGCACATCGAGCATGGAAGATGTAGTTTAACAGTGTTGCGGCTGATTACTTCTATGATGGAGAAGGGTCTGAGCCACTTCTCAGAAATCTTCTTTGACTGCTGAGTGAGTCGAAGGTGTTCGGTAGCTAGAAGTACTTGATCTCCAATTTTGTACTCCGGTGCTTTGCTTCTATGTTTATCCACATAGATCTTCATGTGATCCTGCACTTTCTTTAGGTTTGCGGTAGTTTCCACAAGAGTTTCTTCGATCTTTTGAGCTAGATCGTCAGTGGCGGGGGCCTTTGAGGTTCCCGGTTCTATCCCCATTCATGGTGGATAAGTTCTGGTGACTTCAAAAGGGGTCTTCTGAGTAGAAGCCTGCTTCTTTGCATTGTAGCTGAACTGGGCTATAGGAAGCCAGTCAGCCCAATCTTCTTGGTGATCACAGACGAAGAGGCAGAGATATTGTTGGAGATCTCGATTGATTCTTTCTGTCTGCCCATCTGTTTGGGGATGCACGGCAGTGGAGAGACATGGTTTAATGCCGAGGCACGCATATAGATCCTTTATAACTTGTGCAGCAAATTGGAGTCCTCGATCTGAGACAATGGATCTAGGGATCTCATGATTTGTCCAGACCCTTGTGAGGTAAAGCTTGGCAGTTTCCAGTGCTGTAATGTTCTTCTTACAGGGGATAAACTCTACTTCTTTGGAGAATCAATCCACTACCACGAGGATAGAGTCGTATAGCGACGAAGTTGGGAGGTCGGTGATGAAGTCGGCTGATACATCTTCCCATGGCATGTGTGCCAGTTCGAGTGGTTGGAGTTTACCGGCTGGCGGTTGGTTCCCTGTTTTTATCTTCTGACATATGTGGCATCTAGCCCATAGTCCTTGATATCTTTGGTCATTCCAGGCCAGTAGTAATGGCGTTTGACCAGGTCTATTGTCTTCTCATTCCCAGGATGTCCTGTGACTGGGTTGTCATGGTGGATACATAGCATTTCCATCCAATCTTCTGGTGTGACGAATATTTGTCCTTCTAGTTGAAACAATCCTTCTTCATCCAGCTCTGCTCCTTGTGCTTCTATCTTCTGGACTTCTGATTCTTTGAGCATGAGCATGTGATCGCGGATTGAGTCCTTCAAATTATCCCCATCATCCTTTATCTGTGTCATGCAGATTTTGTCCAGGGTTATCATGAGCTGGTTGGTATTGTTTTCTTCTTTTCCAGTGGCATGAGCTTCTCTTCTGGAGAGGGCGTCAGCTTTACCCATCTGGGTGCCTGGCTTATGGACCCAAAGATAGTCGAATCTGGAGAGATATTGCGACCAATGTGCTTGTCTTCTGGATAGGTTCTGCTTCTGCATGAACCATTGGAGGTTTGCATGATCATTCCAGATCTCAAAGGTGAATCTGGCTCCTTCAAGATGGTGATGCCATTCTTCTAGTGCTCTTATGACACTGAGCATTTCTTTGTCAAAGACCGGGTAGTTCCTTTCTTCTGGGGTCATGGAGTGTGAGAGATATGTGACTGGCCTGAACTTCTCGTCTTCTCCTTTGATGGATAGGACTGCTCCTGTTGCGAAGTCGGAGGCATCCATTTCCAGGTGGTATTCTCTTTCCTGGTTCAGGAAGGCTAACACTGGTGCAATGACAAACTTCTGTTTTAGCTTATCAAAAGCTCCTTGTTCTTTTTCTGTCCAGCTGAAAACCTTATCTTTCTTGATTAGGTCATTCAGTGGTCTTGCAACCTGTGTAAAATCTTCTATGAATCTTCGATAGAAGTTCACTAGTCTGAGGAATGTGCGGACTTGATGGGTACTTTTTGGAGTTGGCCAATCTAGTATAGCATCAACCTTTTCTCCTTCCATCTTGATTCCTTCTTGTCCTACTACCATTCTGAGGAAGTTTACTTCTGTTACTCCAAAGGTGCATTTCTCCAGTTTGGTGAAAAGATCATTTTCTTCTAGTCTTTCGAGGACCTTCTGCACGACCCTGTCATACTCTTCTTGGCTGGTGGTTTTGGTGAAGATGAGTAAGTCATCAATGTACACCACCACTACATCATCTATATCCACAAAGATTTCGTTCATCATCGCTTGAAAGGTGGACAGTGAATTCATCAGTCCGAAATACATTACCAGTGGTTCATAGGCCCCTTTAAAGCAGACAAAGGCTGCTTTCCATTTGTCTCCTTTAATTCTGATGTTATTGTACCCCCATCATAGGTCGATTTTTATGAAGAGCTTGCTTCCTTGTAGTTTGTCGACCAGTTGCACGATAAGTGGGAGGGGGTAGTTATTTCGAATGGTATGTTCATTTAGGTAGCAGTAATCTTGTACCATTTGTTTTCTTCTGTCTTTCTTTGGTACGAAGAACACTGGGGAGGTTTGGGGGGACTTCGAGGGTCTGATGTATCCCTTTCTTAGT
>JBBPTS010000584.1:0-13644 GCA_038094235.1 Fistulinella staudtii
ATAGTCGTGTGTGTCATAACTTCTGTTGTCGGTGCCAGTTGCACAGGACGGAGATTAAAGGGCAGTGCCCCACGTATAAGGAAGGTGGAAACAGGCTAGTGGTGCCCAAGGGTGCGACACTTGTCGCAAAGGATCCATTCTCGTCTAGATCATGTGATCTTTTGTGTGTCACGGGGTTAGTCACGTGACCTGGCTTATGTTGGTGAAAAGCTGGAAATCGTCTAAGTCCACAGGACTTTATTGGATTCATAACAAAAGTCTTCTCACAACACGAATCGGAACAGATGCCCATAAGGAAACCTTGGGATCACGCCATTGACCTAAAGGAATCCTTCAAACCAAAGAAAGGAAGAGTGATTCCCTTGTCGGTCAAGGAACAAGAAGAAGTGGCCACCTTCATTGACGACCAACTGAAGAAGGGATACATCAGACCCTCGAAATCCTCTCAAACCTCACCAGTATTCTTTGTGCCAAAGAAAGATGGATGAAAATGAATGGTGTAAGACTATCACTATCTAAACGAACACACCATTCGAAACAACTACCCCCTTCTGCTCATCTCCCAATTAGTTGATAAGCTGCAAGGAAGCAAACTCTTCACAAAAATCGACTTATGATGGGGGTACAACAACATTCAAATTAAAGAAGGAGACGAATGGAAGGCAGCCTTCGTCTGCTTCAAAGGAGCCTATGAACCTCTGGTGATGTACTTTGGGCTGATGAATTCACTGTCCATGTTCCAAGCAATGATGAATGAAATATTTGCGGACATGGACGACATTGTGGTGGTGTACATCGATGACCTACTCATCTTCACCAAAACCACCAACCGAGAAGAACACGACAAAGTCATACAGAAAGTCTTAGAGAGACTAGAAGAAAATGACCTCTTCGCCAAACCAGAAAAATGCACCTTTGGAGTGTCAGAAGTTAACTTTCTAGGAATGATAGTTGGTCAAGAAGGGATCAAGATGGAAGGGGAAAAGGTTGATGCGATACTAGATTGGCCAATCTCAAAAAGCACTCGCCAAGTCTGCGCATTCCTCGGATTGGCCAACTTCTATCGAAGATTCATAGAAGACTTCACGCAGGTTGCAAGACCACTGAATGACCTCACAAAGAAGGACAGAGGCTTCAGTTGGGACAAAAAGGAACAAGAAGCTTTTGACAAGCTAAAACAGAAGTTCGTCACAGCACTGGTATTGGCCTTCCCTAACCAAGAAAGGGAGTATCGTCTGGAAACAGATGCCTCCGATTTCGCCACAGGAGCGGTCCTATCCATCAAGGGGGAAGATGAAAAGTTCAGACCAATCGCATATCTCTCCCACTCCATGAGCCCAGAAGAAAGGAACTACTCAGTCTTTGACAAAGAAATGCTCAGTGTCATAAGAGCATTAGAAGAATGGCGTCACCACCTCGAAGGAGCCAAACACACCTTCGAAATCTGGAATGACCACGCTAACCTACAATGGTTCATGCAGAAACAGAACCTGTCTAGACGACAAGCACGATGGTCACAGTATCTCTTCAGATTCGATTACCTATGGGTTCACAAACCAGGAGCTCAAATGGGGAAAGCTGACACCTTATCAAGAAGAGAAGATCATGCTGCTGGTAAAGAGGAAGACAACACCAACCAGCTCATGATAACCCCGGACAGAATCCGCTTGATGCAGATAAGGGATGATGGGGACGATTTGAAGGACTCAATCCGAAACCATACACTCATGCTCAAAGAATCAGAAGTTCAAAAAATAGAAGCAGAAGGAGCAGAGCTTACAGAAGAAGGATTGTTTCAAAAAGAAGGACTAATATTCGTCACAACAGAAGATCGGATGGAAGTACTGCAACTTCATCACGATAACCCAATAGCCGGACATCCTGGAAATGAGAAGATGATAGAATTGGTCAGACGCCATTACTACTGGCCCAGAATGACCAAAGATATCAAAGCATATGTGGCCAGATGCCACACTTGCCAGAAGATGAAGACAGGGAATCAGCCGCCAGTTGGCAAACTCCAACCACTCGAATTGCCACACATGCCATGGGAAGACGTATCAGCTGACTTTATTACCGACTTACCAGTTTCATCGCTATACGACTCCATTCTCGTGGTAGTTGACAGATTCTCCAAAGAAGTGGAGTTCATCCCCTGTAGAAAAGAGATCACGGCGCTGGAAACCACCAAACTATATCTCACAAGGGTCTGGACAAACCATGGGATTCCAAGATCCATTGTCTCAGACCGAGGACCCCAATTTGCTGCGCAAGTTATAAAGGATCTATGTGCGCAACTTGGCATTAAACCTCGTCTCTCCACCGCCACACATCCCCAAACAGACGGGCAAACAGAAAGTATCAATCGAGATCTACAACAGTATCTCCGCCTTTTTGTTTGTGATCACCAAGAAGATTGGGTTGACTGGCTTCCCATAGCCCAGTTCAGCTATAATGCAAAGAAGCAGGCTTCTACTCAGAAGACGCCTTTCGAGGTCACCAGAACTTACCCACCAAGGATGGGAATAGAACCCGGCACCTCGAAGGCACCCACTGCTGACGATCTAGCCCAAAAGATCGAAGAAACTCTTGTGGAAACCTCCGCAAACCTAAAGAAAGCGCAGGATCACATGAAGATCCATGCGGATAAACATAGAAGTGAAGCACCAGAGTACAAGATCGGAGATCAAGTACTCCTGGCCACTGAACACCTCTGACTCACATGGCAGTCGAAGAAACTTTCCGAGAAGTGGCTTGGACCCTTCTCCATCATCAGTATTATCGGCCACAATGCCGTAAAACTACGTCTTCCACACTCGATGCGCATTCACCCTACTGTCAATGTCTCTCGCGTCAAACCCTACAAGGAACGACTCGAGGGACAACCTTTGAAGGAACCAGGTCCGGTTCATGTGACAGAAGACCGTGAAGAAGAATATGAAGTTGATTTCATAGTGGACACTAGACGACACCGAAACAGTTGGGAATACCTTGTCCACTGGGCAGGATACGGAGAAGAAGGCCACACTTGGGAGCCTCGAAGAAACCTGGCTCACGCCCAAGATGCCCTGACCCATTTCCACGAGAAAAATCGCCACCTTGACGCACGCAAAACATTCTATGAAACACCCACACTCTTTAACCCCTATGAAGTTCACTGCAGTGTAGTATCATTTGAAGTCCCAAAGCTCGATCTGGAATCTCGAGCACAGAAGGGGTATGGTGTAATGGCTCGTTATTTCCACACTTCAGACTTAGAAGCAATGGTGAAGACCAGCATAGATGCAACACCTTGCCCATTATGATCTCTCCTTTTTCAGTTATCTTTAACCCCTAACAATGATCTTATCTTATCTCGGCATTTCCTGGTATCTTATCAGATATCACGCATCTGCGGGAAAGATCTTATCTAAAGGGACTTAGGACTCTTTCTCTCTCTCTCGGACTTAATCTCTTTTTCCTTTTGCACTCGCTGACATATGTCAGATCCGATCTAAAAAGATCTCATCTAACCATATCGGTCAGCACTGCCCAATTATGCTCTCACACTTATTTCTGCTCTCTTCCATTCTATGCCTCATGTCATACATGCTCTATTAATTTCCGCTTTCTATTCTTGTTATCTCGGCTATGCTTTTCTGATGAACTCTTCTGATGTACTTATCACTTCTCATGCACAGCCCAGATAAGCAGTGCCTCGATTAGGGTAGTTACACAGCCATGTACAGCCTTGTAGTATGAATATATAAACCCAAGGAACTTGGCTGGTAACCCCAGTCTTGTTCACTTTGGAACTTTTGCCTAACAAGCAGATAAGCTGCCAAGTAACTCACTCGGTCCATCCCCTCCATCGCTATATAAGGGAGAGCCCTTGCCCAGTGTACCCCAGTCCCCCTCCTACTCTCCCTTGCTCCACGTTAAGGATCCTCGCACTCGCAAGTCCGAGTTGTTAGGTTCACTTCATATATACCCTTTTCGTAGTTGTTCATCTATGAACACCAAGACTTCTTCCTGTTTCTTGGGTCCCAAAGGGATCAGTTTTCCCTTTTTTGGGGTGAATGTATCTTTGAGATCAATGACATGATCCTATGGTTTTCTTATCAGTATTCTTTCGGAGTCTTTCTCCTCAAACCCCTTTAACCACTTATGGAAGCGTGCTGACACCAGTTGTGCAGGTTGCTTCTTTTCTTCTTTCAGCTTTTCTATAGCAGCTTGAATATGGTATGCTCTCCATACATTGTCTTGTTCTTCCTTATCACATATTGCTAAGAACTCGCTTCAGTCTTGCAAAATATGACAGGATCAGGGACAGCATGTGAATTTTAGTTCTCTGGATCTCCAGTTGATCTTGAGGTTGTGTTTCTTCAGCCAGTTATACCCTATGACCAGAGGGAACATGGTCATGTTGGTAACTTCTGCCTCAATCCTTTCTTGGTGTCCTTGATACTCAATCTGGATTTGGGTGGTGTGGGTTATCTTCCAGCAGAGTTATGGGTTCCATCTACATTGATGACAAAGATGGGGTGTCATAATTTCCTCATAGGGATGCAGTGCATTTCTGCCCAGACTTTGTCAACAAAGGTGATGTTGGCTCCACTATCCAAGAGTGCTTCTACCTTGTTCCAGTCACAGTTCTTCTGATCGGGCAAGATCCAGATCTTCAGGCTTATCTTGTCTTTTGTTCTGGCCAATCAGGTAAAAGGTTCTTCTGGAAAGGGTGTTGTATCTTCCTTGTTGTTGCAAGAGGAATCAAGTGTGCATTTCTGGTCTGCACCATGCTCATCAAGAGATGTCTCTGACCATGTATCGACTGTGTCTATAAATTCCAAGGAAGAATACTTATTGTTGGTGATGTAACCAATGTCGTCCTCAACTATCAAAGGAGGAGATAAGATAGAGATCTTATCTGTAACTTCAGAGGGTGTGATAAGGATCGCTTTCAGAGTTGCTCTTCATACTTCAGAACCTTGTCAACCCTATCTTCTATAAGGGCAAAGGGCAAGTGTTGATGACGGGATACATGCACCAATGAAGAGGGAAGTGGTTGAGTAAGCAACTCCACTTAGCTGCTGCCAGGGGTCCTGCTGGTAGAGCACACTGGTTAGGTGTGAGATCCAAGTTAATAAGACTGGGGTTTAGCCAGTTGAGCTGCCTGGGTTTATATAGGCAAAAGTACATGGCTGTGTCTATCCTAATCGAGGCAGAGCTTATCTAGGCTGTGCGTGAGAAGCGATAAGAGCATCAGAAAGTTCCATCAGAAAGCATAGCCGAGATAGCGGTAATGAAAAGCGCATGTAGTATATGAGTCATAAGAAGTGGAAGCAAGCGGAGATGAACGTGAGAACATAATGGGCAGTGTTGACCAATATGGATAGATGAGATCTGTATCTTAGATCGGGTCTTCCATTATGTCAGCGAGTGCGTGGGAAAGGGGAAAGAGAAAAGGAAACGACTAAGTCCATTGTAATCATGCAATATCTGATAAGATACCAGAGATTGCCGAGATAAGATAAGATAGCATGTGGCTTGTCAAAAGCGTAGTGGTTTGGGTTGTGCATCTATGCCAGTTCTTGCCATCGCTTCTAAGTCTGAAGCATGAAAGTAACGAGCCGTTACACCATACCCCTTCTGTGCTTGAGATTCCAGATCAAGCTTGGGAACTTCAAAGGATACTGCACTGCAGTGGTGTTCATAAGGGTTAAATAGGCCGAACTTATCATAGAAGGCTTCTCTCGCGTCAAGGTGGCGATTTTTTTCATGGAAGTGGGCCAGGGCATCCGCGGCATGGGTCAGATTCTTCTTAGGTTCCCATGTGCGATCATCTTCTCTGTATCCTGCCCAGTGTACCAGATATTCCCAACCGTTTCTGCGTTTCCGCGCATCTACAATGAAGTCTACTTCAAATTCTTCTTCCCGGTCATCAGAGATCAAGACAGGTCCTGGTTCTTTCACAGGCTGCCCTTCGAGTCTTTCCTTATAAGGTTTAACTTGTGATACATTGACGACGGGATGGATTCTCATCGAGAGAGAGAGTCGTAGTTTAACGGCATTGCGGCCGATTACTTCTGTGATGGAGAAGGGACCAAGCCACTTCTCAGATAACTTCTTCGATTGCCTGGTGAGGCGGAGGTTGTTGGTGGCCAGCAGTACTTGGTCTCCGACCTTGTACTCAGGCGCATCGCTTCTATGTTTATTGGCTTGGAGAACCATTCTTTTTTGGGCTTTTTCTAGGTTAATGGTGGTTTCTACAAGTGTTTCTTCTATCCGTTCTGCGAAGTTGTCTGCAGCAGGGGCTTTAGAAGTGCCGGACTCTATTCCCATTCTGGGGGTGTAAGTTCTGGTTACTTCAAAGGGTGACTTCTGGGTTGAGGATTGTCATTTTGCATTGTAGCTGAATTGGGCGATAGGTAGCCATTCTGACCAATCTTCTTGGTGGTCACAGATGAATAACTTCAGATATTGTTGCAGATCTTGGTTGATCCTTTCTGTTTGACTGTCAGTTTGGGGGTGTGCTGCCATGGAGAGCCGAGGGCGTATCCCTAGGCGAGCACAAAGATCCTTCATAACTTGTACAGCAAATTGGGGTCCTTGGTCTGAGACAATGGATCTAGGGATACCATGGTTTGTCCAGACCCTAGTGAGGTAAAGTTTGGCGGTTTCCAGCACTGTGATTTCCTTTGTACAGGGGATAAACTCCACTTCTTTGGAGAATCTGTCCACTACCACAAGGATAGAGTCGTATAGTGACAAAACTGGTAGATCGGTGATGAAGTTGGCTGATACGTCTTCCCAGAGCATGTGCGGAAGTTCTAGCAGTTGGAGTTTGCTGGCTGGTGGCTGGTTCCCTGTCTTCATCTTCTGGCATGTGTGGCATCTAGCCATGTAATCTTTTACCTGAGCTGTCATGCCGGGCCAGTAATAGTGGCGCTTGACGAGTTCTAGGGTCTTCTCGTTCCCAGGGTGTCCTGTTACTGGGGTGTCATGATGGAGGGTGATAAGCTCCATCCGTTCTTCTTTTGTGATAAATATCTTTCCATCCTTCTCAAATAATCCTTCTTCTGATAACTGCCCTCCGTCTTCTTTAATCTTTTGAACTTCTGTTTCTTTGAGGGCGAGTGTACGGTTTCGGATCTTGTCCTTCATTTCGTCCCCATCATCCCTTATCTGCGTCGAGCAGATTTTGTCCAGGGTTATCACAATCTGTCCCTGGTTGTCTTCTTCTTTTCCCGGGTTGTGATCTTCTCTTCTTGATAAGGCATCTGCCTTTGCCATGTGGGTGCCTGGTTTGTGAACCCATAGGTAGTGGAATCTGGACAGGTATTGTGACCATCTTGCTTGTCTTCTCGAAAGGTTTTGCTTTTGCATGAACCATTGGAGATTTGCGTGGTCATTCCAGATTTCAAAGATGTGCTTGGCACCTTCTAGATGATGACACCATTCTTCTAATGCTCTGATGATGCTGAGCATTTCTTTATCGAAGGTCAGGTAGTTTCTTTCTTCAGGTGACATAGAGTGTGATAAGAAAGCTACCGGTTTAAAGTCTTCTCCTTCTTTGATTGATAACACTGCTCCTGTGGCGAAGTCCGAGGCATCGGTTTCTAAGTGATACTCTTTTTCGTGGTCTGGAAAAGCCAACAGCGGGGCAGTGGTGAACTTCTGTTTTAGCATGTCAAATGCTTCCTGTTCCTTCTGATTCCATTGGAAGGGTTGGTTCTTTTTTGTTAGATCGTTTAATGGGCGTGCAATCTGTCCGAATTCTTGGATGAATCTTCTGTAGAAGTTGGCTAGTCCTAGGAAGGCACAGACTTGGCGAACTGTCTTGGGCGCCAGCCAGTCGAGGACTGCATCTACTTTGGTTTTCTCCATTTTTATTCCTTCTTTCCCAACCATCATGCCTAGGAATTCTACTTCTTTTACTCCGAAGGTACACTTTTCCAGTTTAGTGAAAAGGTCATTTTCTTGGAGTCTCCTGAGAACTTCTTCAACTATTTTGTCATGTTCTTCTTGGGTTCCTCCTTTCATGAAGATTAGGAGGTCGTCTATGTATACCACCACTACGTCATCCATATCTGCGAAGATTTCATTCATCATAGACTGGAAGGTGGATGGGGAGTTCATTAGTCTGAAGTACATGACCAGAGGTTCATAGGCACCTTTGAAGCATATGAAGGCGGCCTTCCATTCGTCTCCTTCCTTGATTCAGACGTTGTTGTATCCCTATCATAGATCTATCTTCGTAAATCTCGTGGCCCCTTTGAGTTTGTCAACCAACGAGGCGATGAGTGGCAGTGGATAGTTGTTCCACACCGTGTGTTCATTGAGGTATCGGTAATCCTGTACCATCCTCTTTCGTCCATCCTTCTTTGGGATGAAGAATAACAGTGATGTCTGGGGGGACTTGGAAGGGCAGATATAGCCTTTTCTAAGTTGGTCTTCTAGGAACGCGGAAACCTCTTCCTGTTCCGTTACGGAGAGTGGGATTACTCTTCCTTTTTTTGATACGAATGTTTCTTTTAGTTCGATTTCGTGATCCCAGGGTTTCCATATGGGCATCCTTTCTGACTCATGTTCTGAGAACACCTTGAGCCATTCGTGGAATCTTCTTGGGACCAGCTCCTCAGGTTTCTTTTTTATGGGGCTGTCCTCCTTCATAGTTGCCCTTATCTTATGTGCAATCCACCCGTTATTGAAACGAAAAAGCCACTAAGGACTTAATCAAAAGAGAAAACTGAGTAAAGGGCTCAGGGGCTTTTGGAGTCTGCACCGCCAAGCTACTTTGACTGAGGAGTCGTCCTCAGCAAAGTGGCTCGGCTTATATATTCAAGAGAATGTTTGTACATGTTGTATCATAGCTACCATAAGTGTATTTCTAGGAATCGTACCATAAGAGCATAATTTGCCATTGGGCGATAAGTAAGCATGAGGATGCGTCGTGCATCAAGGGTCTTCAGAACCAGTAAGGCAGTGCCTTCTGCAATGGAAGAGAAGTCAACGGAGATTAAATAGTCGTGTGTGTCATAACTTCTGTTGTCGGTGCCAGTTGCACAGGATGGAGATTAAAGGGCAGTGCCCCACGTATAAGGAAGGTGGAAACAGGCTAGTGGTGCCCAAGGGTGCAACACTTGTCGCAAAGGATCCATTCTCGTCTAGATCATGTGATCTTTTGCGTGTCACGGGGTTAGTCACGTGACCTGGCTTATGTTGATGAAAAGCTGGAAATCGTCTAAGTCCACAGGACTTTATTGGATTCATAACACATCTTCTGGTGAGGCAGTGTAAGGCCTCATATAGTAAATACTACATTATACCATTGTGGCTATTCTGTGGCCATGTCAGTGTTCTTTTGATAAGGGAACATGTGTTCTCCTCATTGTTCATCAAATGGAAGAGAAGGCTCTGCCTTCTTTCTAACCTCATGGCATCCTCATGTGCCACTTCTAAGTCCTAGGATCAATCTATGATCCGATCTTCTTCATCTAAGATCCAACCATGATGGGATCTTCTCCTAGAGATTTCAGATCTCCCTTCTGGTGGTGGAGATAGTGCAGTCTCCCTTCTATCCTTTGAGGATTCTTCTAAGTGTCGCTGATAAGATCAGGATATGCAATTGTGCGATAAGATTCAGAGATTGCCAAGATAAGATAAGATAAGATTGTCGAAATCTAATTTCTCTCTTCATGCACTGTTGCACGGAAGTGATAACAATAGCAATCGTTACAGAAAGTAACAAGCCATTACAGATGTTACTTCTTTAATCATCCTATGTTGCAGCATCTGTTCTTGGTTGAGCCTTCAGCATGGAGTTTCTTCTCGACAGTGAAGTGGGTAGTTTGATTGTAGTGAAACGAACAAGAACAAGGGAAAAGGGAAGATTGAGTAACTGTCTTAGAGAGTTGTCCTTTATACGTGGAAACAACCAAGACAATCAAACTGAGGGACTTTCCCCAGTTTGTCACTTGGTTTATATATTCATAGACATGTGTGTACATGTTGTGGCATATCTACCATATATGTATTTATCGAAATTGTACCATAAGAGCATAATGCGCCATTGGATGATAAGGATAACATGCGGATGTATTATGCATCAAGGGTCCTTCAGAAGCAGTTAAGGCAATACCTTCTGAAATGGAAGAGAAGTAATTGGAGATTAAATACTTGTGAATCTGAAACTTCTGATGTCAGTGCTTCTAGCACAGAGGAGAGATTAAAGGGCAGTGCCCTACATATAAGGAAAGTGAGAACAGGCTAGTGGTGCCCAAGGGTGTGACACTTTGTCATGAAGGATTCGGTTTCTTCTAGATCATGTGATCTTTGTTGTCATGTGACGAGTCATGGGGTTAGTCATGTGACCTGACTTATATCAGTCAAAAGAGGAAAAATCATCTAAGTCATTAAGACTTTATTGGGTTCATAACAAGGGGAGAGTGTAGTGGAGTAGAAGGAGGTAGAATGGGTGCTTCAATGAGAAAGGTGTGCTTACTTCAAGGGTGAAGAACTTCATCTATCATGGTTGATGTTCTTATCAAACCAGGCCAGGGTGGAGCTTCAGATGCTTCAGAGTTGTCATCATAAAGATCAAGTGAATAAAGCTAGGGCCTTTATCCACAGGATCACTTCCATTAAATACTATCTACTATGATGCACAGACCATATGACATCACTACATGAGAAGGTAGCATATACTAGCATGTGTACTATATAAGGTGGACTAGAGTGTTCTATGATGTCAATAAGTAGCAGTTAGGTAAAGATAAGGGCATATGTCATGGTCCAGACCATGACATCATTGATAGCATAAATAGAAACGAACTGTGAACTCATGATGAGGCATCTAGCCAAACATGAGATGAAGGTGTGGATGACAGTGTGAAACACAGGGAGACAAGAGTCTAGCCCAGATTTGCAACACTTATGATTAAGTTCACACATTCTTTAATATGATTTTTTAATTTCCATCTCTTCTCTTCTATTATAGTGAAATGAAAAAGCCAATCAATGACTTGAGGAGAGGAACAAGGGTCAAGTTTGAAATGAAAAAGCCAATCAATGACTTGTAGAGAGAAATTGGAGTAAAGGGCTCAGGGGCTTTTTAGAGTCTGCACCGCCAAGTTACTTTGACTGAGGAGTCATCCTCAGCAAAGCACCTTGGTTTATATATTCATAGGTTTGTATGTACATATTGTGGCATAACTACCATAATCGTATTTTTAAGGAATCGTACCATAAGAGTATAATTCGCTATTGGGCGATAAGTATAACATGTGGATGCAATGTGCATCAAGGGTCTTCGGAACCAATAAAGGCAGTGCCTTCTGAAATGGAAGAGAAGCAGGTGGAGATTAAATACTTGTGTATTCGTAACTTCTGATGTTGGTGCCAGTTGCACAGGACGGAGATTAAAGAGCAGTGCCCCACGTATAAGGAAAGAGGGAACGGGCTAATGGTGCCCAAGGGTGCGACACTTGTCGCAAATGATTCATTCTCTTCTGGATCATGTGATCCTCATCGTCATGTGATTGCATCACGAGGTTAGTCACGTGACTTGGCTTATATCAGTCAAAAGGGAGGAAAAACGTCTAAGTCATCAAGACTTTATTGAGTTCGTAACATACATGTTTGTGTAAATACCATATTTGTATTTCTAAGAGTTGTATCATAGAAGCATACTGCACATGGAAGATAAGACATGAGGTGTATGCATGTATCAAGAGTCTTTGGAACCAGTAAAGGCAGTGTCTTCTGAAATGGAAGAGAAGTGAGATGGAAATTAAATAGTCATGTTTGTAGAGCTTCTGATGTCAGTGCCAGTTACACAGAGTGGAGATTAAAGAGTAGTGCCCTATATATAAGGAGGGAATAGGCTAGTGGTGCTCAAGGGTGTGACACTTGTCATGAATGGTTTAAGTCTTGTCTGGGTCATGTGACCTTGCATCGTCAGGTGATGAGTCACATTGTTACTCATATGACCTGGATTATATCAGTCAAAAGGGTGAAAATGTCTAAGTTCTGTTATGAACTCACAAAAGTCTTGAGGACTTAGATGTTTTCTTTTGCTTTCGACTCACAAAATCCAGGTCACGTGACTAACCCTGTGACACATCACATGACGATGAAGATCACATGATCTAGAAGAGACCGAACCTTTCGCAACAAGTGTCGCACCCTTGGGCACTGTTAGCCCATTCCTACTTTTCTTATACGTGGGGCACTGCCCTTTAATCTCCGTCCTGTGCCATTGGCACTGACATCAGAAGTCATGACTTACATGAGTATTTAATCCCCGCTTTACTTCTCTTCCATTACAGAAGGCACTGCCTTATTGGTTCCAAAGACCTTTGATGTGAAACGGAAAAGCCAACTAAGACTTTGGAGAGAGAACACTGAGTGAAGGGCTCAGGGGCTTTTAGGGTCTGCACCACCAAGTTACTTCAACTGAGGAGCTTTCCCCAGTGAAGCGACTTGGTTTATATATTCATAAGTTTGTATGTACATGTTGTGGCATAACTACCATAAACGTATTTCTAAGAATTGTATCATATGAGCATACTATGCCATTGGGCGATAAATATATCATGAGGATGCAATATGCATCAAGGGTCTTCGGAACCTGTAAAGGCAGTACCTTCTAAGATGGAAGAGAAGGAACGGGGATTAAATACTCGTGTATGTCGTTACTTCTGATGTCGGTGCCAGTTGCACAGGACGGAGATGAAAAGGGCAGTGCCCCGCGTATAAGGAAAGTGGAAATGGGCTAATGGTGTCCAAGGGTGCGATACTTTGTCGCAAGGGGTTCGGTCTCTTCTGGATCATGTGATCCTCATCGTCATGTGATGTGTCACGTTGTTAGTCATGTGACCTGGCTTATATCAGTGGAGAGCGAAAGAAAACGTCTAAGTCATCAAGACTTTTATTGGATTCATAACATGATGCACAATGCATCCTCATGCCTCACTTATCGCCTAATGGCACATTATGCTCACATGGTATGATTCTTAGAATTACACTTATGGTAGTTATGCCACACATATACAAACACAGCCTATAAATATATAAAAGGTAGATCCACTGAGCATAAGACCTCAGTTGGATTTACTTGAAGTTGCCTCTCAAGCACTTGTGAGATCTCCACTCAGTGACCCCCCCCTTCCTACTTTAAAGTCTTTGAAAGGCTTTTCCATTTCAAGTTCAGGAAATGAACTTTTAGGTTTATAACATATAGAAGGTGAAGCAAACCTAACCACTCTAACTTGCGAGTGCGAGGAACCTTGACATGGACCAAGAGAAAGGACGTCCAGTGTCAAAAGGGAAAGCGTCCTTTGTTGTCCAGGGACTATACTGGGATCGAGTGAGCCCACTAATCTTTACAATCACTGTATTAGGTGAAAGTATCAAGTGAACAAGACTGGAGCTTCCGTAGCTCAGTCTCTACTTCTTATATACAGTGAGTGGGAGGCTGTGCTCTGTCCTTATAAGTAAATACTTCTATTGTACCATTGTGGCTATCCTGAGGCCACGTCAGTGTCCTTCTGATAAGGGAACATGTGTTCTCCTCATGTCCATCAAATGGAAGAGAAGGCTCTGCCTTCTATCTAACCTTATGGCAACCTCATGTGCTACTTCTAAGTCCTAGGATCAATCTAT
>JBBPTS010000585.1:0-13630 GCA_038094235.1 Fistulinella staudtii
GGAGAACACATGTTCCCTTATCAGAAGGACACTGACGTGGCCACAGGATAGCCACAATGGTACGATACAGTATTTACCATATGAGGCCTTACACTGCCTCATCAGAAGATGTATATAAGTAGCAGGGCTAGCAGTAGATGCCCTTTAGTCTTGTTAACTTGGATCTCACACCTAACCAGTGTGCTCTACCAGTCAGACTCCTGGCAGTAGCTGAAGTGGAGTTGCTTACTCAACTGCTCCCCTCTTCATTGGTGTACAAGTCCTGTCACCGCCACTTGCTCTTTGCCCTTACTGAAGATAGGGTTGACAAGGTTCTGAAGTACAAAGAGAACTCTGAAGGCAATCCTCATCGCACCCTTTGAAGTCACAGATAAGATCTCTATCTTATCTCCTCCTTTGATAGTTGAGGAAGTACATCAGTTACACAGACTGCTCAGCTGTATCTCATCTGTGTTTGGACAAATCATGGTATACCCAGAAGTATTGTATCAGATCACAGACAGCAATTTACCACACAGGTCATGAAGGATCTATGTGCTTGGCTGGGCATTAAACCAAGCCTCTCTACAGCCACACACCCCCAAACAGACAGACAGACAGAAAGAATCAATCGAGACCTCTAGTAGTATCTCTGCCTTTTCATCTGTGATCACCAAGAAGATTGGGCTGACTGGCTGCCCATAGCCCAGTTCAGTTATAATGTAAAGAAGCAGGCTTCTACTCAGAAGACCCCTTTCAAAGTTACCAGAACCTATGCCCCACAGATAGGAATAGAACCAGGAACTTCGAAAGCCCCTGCTGCCGACGATCTGGCCCAAAAGATCAAAGAAACTCTTGCGGAAACCACCACTAACCTAAAAAAAGTGCAAGATCACATGAAGATCTATGTGGATAAACATAGACATGAAGCGCCAGAGTACAAGATCGGAGATCAAGTGCTCTTAGCAACCGAACACCTCTGACTCACATAGCAGTCAAAGAAGCTCTCTGAGAAGTGGCTCGGACCCTTTGTCATCATAGAAGTTATCGGCTGTAATGCTATAAAACTTTGTCTTCTGTGCTTGATGCATATTCACCCTACTGTCAACGTCTCTTGTGTAACGGCTCGTTACTTTCACGCTTCAGACTTAGAAGCGATGGCAAGAACCGGCGTTGATGCACAGCCCAAACCACTACGCTTTTGACAAGCCACATGTTATCTTATCTTATCTCGGCAATCTCCGGTATCTTATCAGATATCGCACGATTGTGATGGACTTAGTCGTTTCTCTTTTCCTCTCTCCTTTCCCGCGCACTCGCTGACACAATGGAAGATCTGATCTAAGATACAGATCTCATCTACCCATATCGGTCAAGCACTGCCCATTATGTCTCACGTTCATCTCCGCTTGCTTCCATTCCTATGACTCATGTAACACATGCTTTCTTCATTTCCGTTATCTCAGCTATGCTTTCTGATGGACTTTCTGATGTTCTTATCGCTTCTCACGCATAGCCTAGATAGCTCTGCCTCAATTAGAATAGACACAGCCATGTACTTTTGCCTATATAAACCCAGGCAACTCGACTGGCTAAACCCCAGTCTTGTTAACTTGGATCTCACACCTAACCAGTGTGCTCTACCAGCAGGACCCCTGATAGTAGTCGCCTTCCCTCCATTGCTGACAAAGCAACCCTACGCCTTTTGACAAGGTCGTTCCTCACCTTTGAAGTAAGAAGAAGTACATCGGTTACAGAAGGGAGTTGTGATGCTGCTTGGGATCACCTTGGCTTCTTCTCCAGCGAGTACGAGGTTCTTCAAGTACGGGCTGTTAACAGTCTTGTTCAAGTGAAGCGAACCTAACACTGATGACTTCTGAGTGTGAGGAACCTTGACGTGGAAACAAGAGGGACGCTCAGCGTCAAAGGGGAAAGCGTCCTTTATTATCCAGGGACCAGACTGGGACCGAGTGAGTCCACTAATCTTTACAATCACTGTATTAGGTGAAAGTATCAAGTGAACAAGACTGGAGCTTCCGTAGCTCAGTCTCTACTTCTTATATACAGTGAGTGGGAGGCTGTGTCCCGTCCTTATAAGTAAATACTTCTATCGTATGATTGTGGCTATCCAGTGGCCGCGTCAGTGTCCTTCTGATAAGAGAACATGTGTTCTCCTCATGTCCATCAAATGGAAGAGAAGGCCTTGCCTTCTATCTAACCTCATGGCAACCTCAAGTGCCGCTTCTAAGTCCTAGGATCAATCTATGATCCGATCTTCTTCATCTAAGATCCAACCACGATGGGATCTTCTTGTAGAGATCTCAGATCTCGCTTCTGGTGGTGGAGATAGAGCGATCTCCCTTCTATCCTTCGAGGATTCTTCTAAGTGTCACTGATAAGATCAGGACTTGCAATCGTGCGATAAGATGTCGGAGATTGCCGAGATAAGATAAGATAAGATTGTCGAAATTTAATCTTCCTCTGAGTGTGCCGTTGCGCGTAAGTGCTAACGATAGCGATCGTTACACTGCACTGCAGCAGATTTTGTAAGGGTTAAAGAGTGTGGGTGTTTCATAGAATGTTTCGCGCGCGTCAAGGTGGCGATTCTTCTCGTGGAAGTGGGTCAGGGCATCTTGGGCGTGGGCCAGGTTTCTTCGAGGCTCCCAAGTGCGGCCTTCTTCTCCGTATCCTGCCCAGTGGACGAGGTATTCCCAACCGTTTCGGCATCGTCTAGCGTCAACTATGAAATCGACTTCATATTCTTCTTCACGATCTTCTGTCACATGAACTGGTCCTGGTTCCTTCAAAGGTTGTCCCTCGAGTCACTCCTTGTAGGGTTTGACACGAGAGACGTTGACAGTAGGGTGAATGCGCATCGAGCGCGGAAGACGTAGTTTAACGGCGTTGCGGCCGATGACTTCTATGATAGTGAAGGGTCCAAGCCAATTTTCTGAGAGCTTTTTCGACTGTCGTGTAAGTCGGAGGTGTTCGGTGGCTAGGAGTACTTGGTCTCCGATCTTGTACTCCGGCGCTTCACTTCTATATTTATCCGCATGGATCTTCATGTGATCCTGCGCTTTCTTTAGGTTAGCGGTTGTTTCTGCAAGTGTTTCTTCAATCTTTTGGGCTAGATTGTCAGTGGCGGGTGCCTTCGAGGTGCCGGGTTCTACTCCCATCCTTGGTGGGTAGGTTCTGGTAACTTCGAAGGGTGTTTTCTGTGTAGAAGCCTGCTTCTTTACATTGTAGCTGAACTGGGCTATAGGGAGCCAGTCAGCCCAATCTTCTTGGTGATCGCAGATGAAGAGGCGGAGATACTGCTGGAGGTCTCGGTTAATTCTTTCCGTCTGTCCATCTGTTTGGGGGTGTGCTGCCGTGGAGAGCCTTGGTCGTATTCCTAGGCGAGCACAGAGGTCTTTCATCACTTGCGCCGCAAATTGGGGTCCTCGGTCTGAGACGATGGATCTAGGGATCCCGTGGTTCGTCCAGACCCTTGTGAGGTAGAGTTTGGCGGTGTCGAGTGCAGTGATGTCCTTCTTACAGGGGATAAACTCCACTTCTTTGGAGAATCTGTCCACTACCACGAGGATGGAGTCGTATAGTGACGAAACTGGTAGGTCGGTAATGAAGTCAGCTGATACGTCTTCCCATGGCATGTGGGGCAGTTCAAGCGGTTGGAGTTTGCTGGCTGGCGGCTGATTCCCTGCCTTCATCTTCTGACATGTGTGACATCTAGCCACGTAGTCTTTGATATTTTTGGTCATTCCAGGCCAGTAGTAGTGGCGTTTGACCAGTTCTATCATCTTCTCGTTTCCGGGGTGTCCGGCTACTGGGTTATCGTGATGGAGTTGTAGTACTTCCATCTGATCTTCTTGTGTGACGAATATTCGTCCTTCTTTTTGAAACAATCCTTCTTCTGTAAGCTCTGCTCCTTCTTCTTCTATTTTCTGAACTTCTGATTCTTTGAGCATGAGCGTATGATTTCGGATTGAGTCCTTCACATCGTCCCCATCGTCCCTTATCTGCATCAAGCGGATTTTGTCCAGGGTTATCATGACTTGGTTGGTGTTGTCTTCTTCTTTTCTGACAGCATGATCTTCTCTTCTTGATAAGGCGTCGGCCTTCCCCATTTGAGCCCCTCGTTTATGAACCCATAGATAGTCGAATCTGGTCAGGAACTGTGACCAACGTGCTTGCCGTCTAGAGAGGTTTTGCTTTTGCATAAACCACTGTAGGTTAGCGTGGTCGTTCCATATTTCGAAGGGGTGTCTGGCTCCTTCGAGGTGGTGATGCCATTCTTCTAATGCTCGTATGACACTGAGCATTTCTTTGTCAAAGACCGGGTAGTTCCTTTCTTCCGGGGTCATAGAGTGGGAGAGATATGCAACCGGTCTGAACTTTTCATCTTCTCCCTTGATGGATAGGACTGCTCCTGTGGCAAAATCGGAGGCATCCGTTTCCAGTCGGTACTCCCTTTCTTGGTTTGGGAAGGCTAGCACTGGTGCTGTGACAAACTTCTTTTTCAGCTTGTCGAAAGCTTCTTGTTCCTTTTCTCCCCAGCTGAAGGTCCTATCTTTCTTTGTGAGGTCGTTCAGGGGTCTTGCGACTTGCGCAAAGTCTTCTACGAATCTTCAATAGAAGTTTGCCAATCCGAGGAACGCGCGGGTCTGGCGAGTGGTTTTTGGGATAGGCCAATCTAATATTGCATCGACCTTTTCCCCTTCCATCTTGATTCCTTCTTGGCCTACTACCATTCCGAGGAAGTTTACTTCTGACACCCCGAAGGTGCACTTCTCTGGTTTGGCGAAGAGGTCGTTTTCTTCTAGTCTTTCTAAGACCTTCTGCATGACTTTGTCATATTCTTCTTGGTTTGTGGTTTTGGTGAAGATGAGTAGGTCATCGATATACACCACCACGACGTCATCCATATCCGCGAATATTTCATTCATCATTGCTTGGAATGTGGATGGCGAGTTCATCAGCCCGAAGTACATCACCAGGGGTTCGTAGGCTCCTTTGAAACAGACGAAGGCTGCCTTCCATTCGTCTCATTCCTTGATCCGGACGTTGTTATACCCCCATCTTAAGTCGATCTTTGTGAAGAGCTTGCTTCCTTGTAGTTTATCGACTAGTTGGGAGATGAGCAGGAGGGGGTAGTTGTTTCGAATGGTGTGCTCGTTTAGGTAGTGGTAGTCTTGCACCATTCGTTTTTGTCCATCCTTCTTTGGTACGAAGAATACTGGTGAGGTTTGGGGGGACTTCGAGGGTCTGATGTATCCCTTTTTTAGTTGGTCATCGATGAACGCGGCTACTTCTTCTTGTTCTTTAACCGATAGAGGAATTACCCTTCCCTTCTTTGGTTTGAATGATTCTTTTAGATCGATGGCGTGATCCCAAGGCTTCCTTATGGGCATTCGCTCCGATTCGTGTTGTGAGAAGACTTTCATCCATTTCTCGAATCGTTTTGGGATCAGGGTTTCCTTCGGTTCTTCTTCTTTCTCTTTCAGGGCGGATCGTACGTAAAACGCCTGCCAGGCTGCTTCCTGATCCTGTTCTTCTACCCTATTTATCCATGCGCCCCTATTCTGCAGGAGAACGCAACTTCTAGGGCATCTGGTCATCTTAACCGTGCCCTTCTTCCAATTGATCTCCGGGTTGTGCTTCTGTAACCATGTGAATCCGATAACCAGATCGAATTTGTGGAGATCGGAGACATCGGCTATGATCTTTTCGCGATGTCCTTCAAATTCTACTACGATATCCGCAGTGTGCATGATATTCCCAGCGGAGTTCTTGGTGCCGTCTACATTAAAAACTGGGATAGGGCGAACAAGGGCCTTTAGGGGAATATTGTTCTTTTCAGCCCATCGTTTATCGACGAAGGTTACGTTGGCTCCGCTATCCAGTAGTGCTTTGGCAGGTAGGAACTTTTTCTTCTGCGCTGAGATTTTTACGTCAAGGATTACTTCATTTCCTTTTATGCTAGCCGATCTTGTGACTAGTGCTTCTGCTTCTTCTGGGGCTTCTGGGTTTTCGGTTCTTTTCAAAATCTTTCTTTGGGGTATAGGGGAATCAAGCATGCGTGTGGAGTCCGCACTGCGCTCATCTAGAGGCGCCCCTGACTGCGAGAGAGAATCTTCTGAAATAGATACATTGTCATTTTCTAGAACCGAATACCTATTGTTCTTGGCAGAGGCTGGCCCAGTCCTTACTCCGCCTTGGCTTTTCCCTTAAGCCATGCTTCTAATTTCCTCAGGAGTCTTTCTTCTTGCTCCTTGGAGAGGTCTTCAATACGAGGGTTTTCTTCTACCACTTCCCAAGACGTGGCCCCTCTTTCTTCCTTCTGTGCTCCTCGGGCGTTCTTCTGTGCCTTTGAGCATTCCCTCTTGTGCTGTCCTCCTCCCCATCTGCATTCTTGACAGTTATTCTTCAGCTGTCTGCAATCTTGGGCAAGGTGTCCTTCCTTGTTACAGTTATAGTATTTCTCTCTTGAAGGGGAGGATGTTGTGGCGGCGGCCACTTTCTTTTCTTCTCTTGGTACCCACTTCTTCTCTTTTCTTCCAAGATTAGAGGCTATTTTGTATGCCTCGTGGTTCTTCCCGATTCTCCTAATCTCTTCGATGGTTCCTTCTATCGTTCGGCTCCTTTTGCCCTGATAGAAGAGCTCCTGTCTTATGGAGTCGTTTACTTGGGATTCTAGGAGATTCACTCCATGCTTGTCGTCTAGCTGAGCCTTTATTTGGAGAGTTCTCCATTGGGCAAGGAAAGCGTCTATCTCCATATGCCCTTGGGAGAGAGCTTTAATCTCCTGCATAGACTTGTCTTCGAGGAGTTGAGATCGGAAGATGTCTTCTACGGTTTTTGCGAACTCTTCCCAGTTTGCAAACCTAATCTTGTTGTCGTGTATTTGGGCTAGCTCTGCTTCTGCCCAACTTCCGGCCTTTCGTCCCTTCATTCTGGAGAGTACCACGAACATGCACATCTCCAGGTTTTCCATCATGATGATCTTTCCGTGATGGTCTTTCATTGTTCCTCCCGTCATGTCTTTTACTGGCTGGGAGAAGTATCGGGGATTGGCTTTAATGAAGGTCTTCATCTTCGACCACCATTCTTCGAACTTCTTTTGATCTCCGTAGAAGTCTCCTGGATCTGCGAAGATCTGGATCTTGGAAGCGGGCATTCCAGACCCTTCTGCACCTGCCCCCATGTTGAAGAAATGGGAGAGATTTCTTATCGTGTCTTCGGCCATGATGGCCCTGTCTTCTGTTTCTTGTAGCTTCTTGTCTGCTCGTTGAGCAGCTTCTTCCATCGTCTGCCGTTGCAGACAGAGATTTACGACTTCGTTTTCGAGGGAGGCAATCCGGCCCATCAAGGAGTCGAAATCGTCTTGGGAAAGTGTTGCCATTTCTTTCTTCTGGGAGATTCCTGGCCTAAAGCGTTTCTTTTCTTTTAAGGCAGATATAAAGAGTGTCCTTCTCTTTTAGTATTGGGAACTTTGGGAACAAGATCAATCTTCCTACTTCCTAACTTCTTTTAAACTAGAGCGCGGCCTCAGGTAACCGTCTTTGGTCGGGCAGTCTCTACGTTTCTTCTGGGGAACGGGGTTGTATCGCCTCTCCCTTCTTTTGGAGACGACGACGGGTGAGGGGGATTGTGGAAGTGGTACTTCTACTTCTTCTTCTTTCACAGTGCGTATGGCTGCCCCACCTAACAAATCTTCTATCGCCCTCGTACCAGCTGATTCCAATCCAAGGGCCCTTGCTTCTTCCGCGAGCGCTATGGTCTCTAGGATGAGGAATTCCGGTTTCACCTCCTCGTAAAACAAATTGGCGATGCTTCTTCCGGAGTTGAACCTCTCGATCTGGATAGTGACTGCGGCGTCTACTGCGTTCAGAAAGGTGCGGGCGTCGGTGAGGAACTGGGTATGTTTTCGCTCTTCTTCCTTCGAGTGACGAGGGGGGGAGATGGAGGAACCGCTTGAGAAAATGCCAGACACTGGCGAGCTTAGTGATCACTGTGATAAAGTAGAAGGTGCGTTACTGTTCTCTAACGCCTTGGTTTCTTCTGCAATGAGTACGGACTTGTGTACGGGTTGTTGTAAGTCTTGTTCAAGTGAAGCGAACCTAACAACTCTTACTTGCAAGTGCGAGGGACCTTTACGTGGAGCAAGGGAGATAAAGGGGTGGATTGGGGTGCACCGGGTTAGGGCTCTCCCTTAGATAACGAAGGAGGGGATGGACTGAGTGAGCTACCTGGCTGCTTATCCGCTTGTTAGGCGAAAGTTCCAAGGTGAACAAGACTGGGGTTACCAGCCAAGCTCCCTGGGTTTATATATGCATAGTGGGAGGCTGTACATGGCTGTGTATATACCCTAATCGAGGCATTGCTTATCTGGGCTGTGCGTGAGAAGCGATAAGTACATCAGAAGAGTCCATCAGAAAGCATAGCCGAGATAACAGAAATAGAAAGCGGAAATTAATAAGGCATGTGTGGCATAAGGCATAGAATGGAAGAGATGGAGATGAGGGTGAGAGTATAATTGGGCAGTGCTGACCGATATGGTTAGATGAGATCTACATCTCAGATCGGATCTGCCATATGTCAGCGAGTGCGAAGGAAAAGGAGTTAAGTCCAAAAAAGGGAAAAAGTCCTAAGTCCCTTCAGATAAGATCTTTCCCGCAGATGCGCGATATCTGATAAGATACCGGGAAATGCCGAGATAAGATAAGATCATCGCTAGGGGTTAAAGATAACCAAAACGGGAAATCATAAGGGGCGAGGTGTTGCGTCTATGCCGGTCTTCGCCATTGCTTCTAAGTCTGAAGCATGGAAATAGTGAGCCGTTACAGAAGTCAGGCTTAAGGGAAAAGCCAAGGCGGAGTAAGGACTGGGCCAGCCTCTGCCAAAAGTAACAGGTATTTGGTTCTAGAAGACAATGTATCTATTTCAGAAGAAACTCTCTCACAGTCAGGGGCATCTCTTGATGAGTGTGGTGCGTGAAATGAAAAAGCCTTTCTAAGACCTTTTAACAAGGAATGAGGAACTGAGTTCAGGTACTCGAAGCGACCAATACAAGTCGACTGTCAAGTTACTCAAACTGAGGAGTTACCCTCAGTTGAGCAACCCTTATATATTGAGTTCATAGTGTATGTACATGTTTGGCATAACTACCATAAGCGTAATTCTAAGAATCGTACCATAGGAGCATAATACACCATTGGGCGATAAGTAAACATGAGGATGCATCATGCATCAAGGGTCGTCAGAACCAATAAAAGGCAGTGCCTTCTGTAATGGAAGAGAAGTGAACGGAGATTAAATAGTCATGTGAGTCATTATGTCTGATGCTGGTGCCAATTGCACAGGGCAGAAATGAAAGGGCAGTGTCCCATGTATAAGGAAAGTGGGAACAGGCTAATGGTGCCCAAGGGTGTGACACTTGTCGTGAAGGATTTGTTCTCTTCTAGATCATGTGATCTTCATCGTCATGTGATGCGTCATGGGGTTAGTCACGTGACCTGGCTTATATCAGTTGAAAGCGAAAGAAAACGTCTAAGTCATCAAGACTTTATTGGATTCATAACAGTGCGGACTCTACACACATGCTTGATTCCTCTATTCCCCCAAAGAAAATTATGAAGAGAACTGAAAAACCAGAAGCCCCAGAAGACCCAGAAGTATTGGCTACAAGGTCGGCCAGCATAAAAGGAAATGAAGTAATCCTTGACATAAAGATCTCAACTCAGAAGAAAAACTTTCTACCCACAAAAGCACTACTGGATAGCAGAGCCAATGTCACCTTTATTGACAAATGATGGGCTGAAAAGAACAACATCCCCCTCAGAAGTCTTATTCGCCCCATTCCAGTATTCAACGTAGACGGCACCAAGAACTCCGCTGGAAACATCATGTATACCGTGGACATAGTGGTAGAATTTGAAGGACATTGAGAAAAGATCATAGCTGATGTCACTGACCTCCACAAATTCGATCTGGTCATCGGATTTACGTGGCTACAGAAGCACAATCCCAAAATTGATTGGAAGAAGGGCACAGTCAAAATGACCAGATGTCCAATAAGCTGCACTCTCCTTCAGAATAGAGGAGTGTGGATAAATAGGGTAGAAGAATAGGATCAGGAAGCAGTATGGCAGGCGTTCCATGTACAATCCGCCCTAAAGGAAGTAAAGATGGAATCCCCAGAAACCTCCATTCCAAAATGATTTGAAAAGTGGATGAAAGTATTCTCCCAACACAAATCAGAATGGATGCCCATAAGAAAACCGTGGGATCATGCCATTGACCTAAAGGAATCCTTCAAATCCAAGAAAGGAAGGGTGATTCCCTTATCGGTCAAAGAACAAGAAGAAGTGACCGCCTTCATTGACAATCAACTAAGAAAAGGGTACATCAGACCCTCAAAATCCCCCCAGACCTCCCCAGTGTTCTTTGTGCCAAAGAAGGATGGAAGAAAGCGAATGGTACAAGATTATCGCTACCTAAACAAACACACCATTTGTAATAATTACCCCCTCCTGCTCATCGCTCAGTTGGTCAACAAACTACAAGGAAGCAAGCTCTTCACAAAGATCGACCTACAATAGGGGTACAACAACGTCAGAATCAAGGAAGGAGATCAGTGGAAAGCAGCCTTTGTCTGCTTCAAGGGAGCCTATGAGCCACTGGTGATGTATTTCGGTCTGATGAACTCTCCGTCTACATTCCAAGCAATGATGAATGAAATCTTCATGGATATGGATGATGTAGTGGTGGTATACATTGATGATCTACTCATCTTCACCAAAACCACCAATCAAGAAGAACATGACAAGGTCGTACAGAAGGTCTTGGAAAGACTAGAAGAAAATGATCTCTTCGCCAAACCAGAGAAGTGCACCTTCGGGGTGTCAGAAGTAAACTTCCTCAGAATGGTAGTGGGACAAGAAGGAATCAAAATGGAAGGGGAGAAGGTCAATGCCATACTAGATTGGCCCATCCCAAAAAGCATCCACTAAGTCTGCGCTTTCCTCAGACTAGCGAACTTCTATTGAAGATTCATAGAAGATTTTGCACAGGTTGCAAGACCACTGAACAATCTAATCAAGAAAGATAAGGTCTTCAGCTAGAAGGAGAAAGAACAAGAAGCTTTTGATAAGCTAAAACAGAAGTTTGTCACCACACCAGTATTAGCCTTCCCGAACCAGGAAAAAGAATATCGCCTGGAAATGGACGCCTCCGACTTTGCTACAGGAGTAGTCCTATCTATCAAAGGAGATGACAAGAAGTTCAGGCCAGTCGCATATCTCTCGCACTCTATGAGTCCAGAAGAAAGGAACTATCTGGTCTTTGACAAAGAAATGCTCAGCGTCATAAGAGCATTAGAAGAATAGCGTCACCATCTCAAAGGAGCCAAGTACACCTTCGAAATCTGGAACGATCACATGAACCTCCAATGGTTCATGCAAAAGCAGAACCTATCTAGAAGACAAGCATGATGGTTGCAATACCTTTCCAGATTTGACTACCTTTGGGTCCACAAGGCAGGAATCCAGATGAGAAAAGCTGATGCCTTATCCAGAAGAGAAGATCATGCCACTGGAAAAGAAGAAGACAACACCAACCAGCTAATGATAACCCCAGACAAAATCCACTTGATGCAGATAACAGATGATGGGGATAACTTGAAGGATTCAATTCACAATCATACACTCATGCTCAAAGAATTGGAAGTTCAGAAGATAGAAGCACAAGAAGTAGAGCTTAATGAAGAAGGATTGTTTCAACTAGAAGGATGACTATTCATCACATCAGAAGATCGGATGGAAATGCTGTGTCTCCATCATGATAACCTAGTAGCAGGACACCCTAGGAACGAGAAGATGATAGACTTGATCAAACGCCACTGTAACAATTGCTAATCGTTATCACTTTCATGCAACGGCGCACAGAAGGAGAGATTAGATTTCGACAATCTTATCTTATCTTATCACGGCAATCTCCGAATCTTATCGCACGATTGCAAGTCCTGATCTTATCAGTGACACTTAGAAGAATCCTCAAAGGATAGAAGGGAGATTGCACTATCTCCACCACCAGAAGTGAGATCTAAGATCTCTTGAAGAAGATCCCATCATGGTTGGATCGTAGATGAAGAAGATCAGATCATAGATTGATCCTAGAACTTAGAAGCGGCACATGAGGTTGCTATGAGGATAGATAGAAGGCAGAACCTTCTCTTCCATTTGATGGACAGGAGGAGAACACATATTCCCTTATCAGAAGGACACTGACATGGCCACAGGATAGCCACAATGGTATGATATACTATTTACCATATGAGGCCATACACTGCCTCATCAGAAGATGTATATAAGAAGGAAGGCTAGCAGTAGATGCCCTCTGTTACGAACTCAATAAAGTCTTGATGACTTAGACGTTTTCTCCACTTCAGACTGATATAAGCCAGGTCACATGACTAACCTCGTGACTCATCACATGACAATGAAGATCACATGATCTAGATGAGTCCCGAACCTCTCGCAACAAGTGTCGCATCCTTGGGCACCACTAGCCCATTTCCACTTTCCTTATACGTAGGGCACTGCCCTTTAATATCCATCCTGTGCAAATTGGCACCGACATCAGAAGTTACGACCTACACGAGTATTTAATCTCCGTCTACTTCTCTTCCATTTCAGAAGGCACTGCCTTTACAGGTTCCGAAGTCCCTTGATGCGCACGGCATCCACATGTTTACTTATCGCCCTATCGCAAATTATGCTCTTATGGTACGATTCCTAGAAATACGTTTATGGTAGCTATGCCACAATATGTACATACAACCCTATGAATATATATACCAGGCCGCTTTGCTGAGGACGACTCCTCAGTCAAAGTAGCTTGGCGGTGCAGACTCTAAAGTCCCTGAGCCCTTTACTCAACCCTTTCCTTCTCATAAAAGTCCTTAGTGGCTTTTTCGTTTCACCCTCCAGTCTTGCTTACTTGGATCTTATAGTCTATGGCCCCTATTGTCCAGTCAGACTCCTGGCATTAGCTAAGTGGTGTTGCTTACTCAACCACTCCCCTCTCCATTGGTGCAAATATCCTGTCATCAACACTACCCCTGTTACGAATCCAATAAAAGTCTTGAAGACTTAGACATTTTTCTTCTCTTTCGACTGATATAAGCCAGGTCACGTGACTAACCTTGTGACACATCACCTGACGATGAAGATCACATGATCCAGAAGAGAACGAATCTTTCGTGACAAAGTGTCGCACCCTTGGGCACCATTAGCCCGTTCCCACTTTCCTTATACATAGGGCACTGCCCTTTCATCTCCGCCCTTACCATTGTATCGGGCATCAGAAGTTATGACCTACATGAGTATTTAATCTCTGTCTACTTCTCTTCCATTTTAGAAGGCACTGCCTTTACAGGATCTGAAGAACCCTAATGCACGTCGCATCCTCATGATATACTTATTGAAACGAAAAAGCCTCTCAGAGACTTAAGCGAGAAGTGTAGGAGAGTTATGAGTACTCGGAGCAACCAGTACAAGTCAACTGTCAAGCTTCTCAAACTGAGGAGTTACTCTCAGTTGAGTCGCCCTTATATATTCATGGGCATATGTGTGTACATGTTTGTATATAA
>JBBPTS010000586.1:0-13621 GCA_038094235.1 Fistulinella staudtii
TACGACTTCTCTAAATACATTTATGGTAGCTATGATACACATGTACATACAAACTCTATGAATATATAAACCAAGCCACTTTGCTGAGGACGACTCCTCAGTCAAAGTAGCTTGGCGGTGCAGACTCTAAAAGCCCCTGAGCCCTTTACTCAGTTCTTCTCTCACAAAAGTCCCTAGTGGTCTTTTTCGTTTCACTCATGGTCTTCAAGTTCCAATGAAGACCCTAATGGGTGGTTGGGCAGGATGTGAAAGTGACAGCATGTATGAAAAGGGTTTTCTAGGGGTTTTCTAGACCGAAATTATCATAGAAGGCTTTGCATAGGTGGAGCTTAGGGTTTTTCTCATAGAATTCCACTATCACCTCTTTGGCATGGGTGAGATTCTTCTCAGGTTCCCAAGTGCAGTCTTCTTCCAGGTATCTGTACCAGTACACAAGATATTCCCATCTGTTCCTTTGTTTGTGTGTGTCTACGATGAAATCAACTTTGTATTCTTCATCCTGGTCCTTGGTCACTAGGATTGGTCCTGGGTTCTGAACAGGTTGGCCGTCAAGGCATTCCTTATAGGGTTTGATCTGTGATACATTTACCACTGGATGTATTTTTATCTAGGAAGGAAGGAGTAGTTTTACGGCATTCCAGCCGATGATCTGTATGATCTGGAAGGGGCCCAGTCACTTCTCAGAGAGCTTCCGTGATTCCCATGTCAAGTGAAGGTTATCCATTGCAAGCAGCACCTGATTGTCTAATTTGTATTCAGGGGCATCAGATTGGTGCTTGTCAGCTTGTTTTTTCATTGCCTCTTAGGCTTTTTCTAGGTTGGCAGATGTTTCTGCAAGGGTTTGCTCGATTTTCTGAGCTAAGTCATCTGCCACTAGGGCTTTAGCAGTGCTGGGTTCTATTCCCATCTATGGTGGGTAAGTGCAGGTGACTTCGAAGGGGGTTTTCTGAGAAGAAGCTTGTTTCTTCGAGTTATATGAGAATTGAGTGATGGGCAGCCATTCACTCCAGTCATTCTGATGATCACAAATGAACAACTGAAGGTACTGCTGTAGGTCCCATATGATGCGCTCTGTCTGTCCATCCATTTGCAGATGAGATGCCATTGATAGGTGGGGTTTTATTCCTAGGCATGTGCACAGATCTTTCATGACTTGTGTGGCAAATTGTGGGCTGCAATCTGACACAATGCTTCGGGGAAGTCCATGGTTCGTCCAAACACATTCTAGATAGAGCTTAGCAGTTTCAAACACACTAATAGTTTTGTGGCAGGGGATGAATTCTACTTCTTTAGAAAATCGATCCATGACAGTGAGTACTGAGTCATAGCCATTGGAGATGGGTAGATCTGTGAGAAAGTCGGCAGAGATATCTTCCCATGGCATATTTGGCAGTTCCAGCAGTTGTAGCTTACCAGCTGGGGCTGTGTTTTCTGTTTTCATTTTCTGACATATATGGCAGTGGGCCACATAGTCTTTTACATCTTTGGTCATTCCTGGCCAATAGTAGTGAGTCTGGATAAGGTTCAGCGTCTTTTCCACTCCTGGATGTCTGGCCACTGGCATATTGTGGTGTGTGGTTATTACTGTCATTCAGACCTTTTCTGGTGTGAAGACTTTTCCTTCTTTCCTGAAGACTCTGTTGTCTGAGAGCTCAGCTCCCTGGTTTTCTATTTGGTGGACCTCTGATTCCTGAAGTTGCATTGTTTCGGATTGGATCTGGTCTAAGATTCTGTCCCCATCATCTTCGATGCATGTCAAACAGATCTTATCTGGGGTGATGAGTTGGATGCCTTTATTATCATTCTCAACTCCTTCTGCATGATTGCTTCTTCTAGAAAGCACATCTGCTGCGTCCATTGTCATGCCTGGTTTGTGAATCCAGACGTAATCGAAGTGTGATAAATATTAACTCCATTGAGCCTGTCTTCTGTTGAGATCTTGCTTCTGCATGAACCATTGGAGGTTCACGTGGTCATTCCAGATCTCAAACTGGAAGCATGCCCCTTCTAGGTAGTGTCACCATTTCTCGAGTGCCCTGATGATGCTGAGCATTTCTTTGTTGAACACCAGGTAATTCCATTCAGTGTCATTGAGAGCATGAGAGAAGAAGGCAACTGGGTGCCAATGACCTTCCTTTTTCATTTCCAGGATTGCCCTTGTGGCAAAATCTGATGCATCTGTCTGTAATCTATACTCAGTTCTGTCATCTGGGAATGCCAAGATGGGTGCTGTGGAAAACACTTCTTTGAGCTTGTCAAAAGCTCCTTGTTCTTCTGACTGCCATTGGAAGGGCAGGTCTTTCTTGGTGAGGCGGGTTAAGGGTTTCATGATGGATGTGTAATCTTTGATGAATCGGTGGTAGAAATTGGCTAACCCTAGGAAGCTTCATACATCATGGAGGTTCCTTGGCTTTGGCCATGTTTTGATAGCATCTACCTTATCATCATCCATCTTGATCCTGTCTTTCCCTACTGTCATTCCGAGGAATTCTACTTCTTCTACAGAGAATGTACATTTTTCTGGCTTTGCAAAGAGGTCATTCTCTTCTAGCCTTTTAAGGACTTCTTTCACAATGTGGTCATGTTCCTCCTGGGAATCTGTTTTTGTGAATATGAGGAGGTCGTTGATGTAGACCACCACAACATCTTCTAGATCAGCAAAGATCTTGTTTATCATTGCCTGGAAGGTGGAGGGGGAGTTGCACAGCCTGAAGTACATTACTAAGGGCTCAAAGGCCCCTCTAAAACAGATGAAAGTGGCCTTCCATTCATCACCTTTTTTTATGCAAATATTATTGTAACCCCATCTGAGGTTGATCTTTGTGAACTTCTTTGCTCCATTGAGCTTGTCTACCAGTTGCGAAATAAGAGGCAAAGGGTAGTTGTTGTGAACCATATGTTTGTTTAGATATTGGTAATTCTGTACCATGCGTTTTCATCCATCCTTCATTCAGATGAAGAAGACCGGCGAGGTTTGGGGGGATTTTGAAGGGTGGATATACCCTTTTCATAGTTGTTCATTTATAAACACCGAGACTTCTTCCTGTTCCTTGGGTCCCAAGGGGATCAGTCTTCCCTTTTTAGGGGTGAATGTGTTTTTGAGATTGATGATGTGATCCCATGGTTTTCATATTGGCATTCTCTTAGAGTCTTTTTCCTCAAACACCTTTAACCACTTATGGAAGCGTGCTGGCACCAGTTGTGCGGGTTGCTTCTTTTCTTCTTTTGGCTTTTCTATAGCTGCTCAAATATGATAGGCTCTCCACGTATTATCTTGCTCTTCCTTGTCACATGTTGCTAAGAACTTGCTTCGGTCTTGCAGCATATAACAGGATCAGGGGCAGCATATGAATTTTAGTTCTCCAGATCTCCAGTTGATTTCTGGATTGTGTTTCTTCAGCCAGTTATACCCTATGACCAGGGGGAATGTGGTGATATCAGTTACTTCTGCCTTAATCCTTTCTCAGTGTCCTTGATACTCAATCTGGATTTGGGCTGTGTGGGTTATCTTCTCAATGGAGTTATGGGTTCCATCTATGTTGATGACAGAAATGGGGTGTTGTAATTTCCTCATTGGGATACGGTGTATTTCTGCCCAGGTTTTGTTGACAAAGGTGACATTAGCTCCACTATCCAAGAGTGCTTCTACCATGTTCCAGTCACGGTTCTTCTGATTGGGCGAGATCCAGATCTTCAGGCTTATCTTATCTTTTGTTCTGGCTGATCAGGTAAAGAGTTCTTCCAGAAAGAGTGTTGTATCTTCCTTGTTGTTGCAAGAGGAATCAAGTGTGCATTTCTGGTCTGCACTGTGCTACTGTCAACGTCTCTCGCGTCAAACCCTACAAAGAACGACTCGAGGGACAACCTTTGAAGGAACCAGGACCGGTTCATGTGACAGAAGATCATGAAGAAGAATATGAAGTTGATTTCATAGTTGACACTAGACGACGCCGAAACGGCTGGGAATACCTCGTCCACTGGGCAGGATACGGAGAAGAAGGCTGCACTTGGGAGCCTCGAAGAAACCTGGCCCACGCCCAAGATGCCCTGTCCCACTTCCATGAGAAGAATCGCCACCTTGACGCGCGCGAGACATTCTATGAAACACCCACACTCTTTAACCCTTATGAAGTTCGTTGCAGTGCAGTATTGTTTGAAGTTCCAAAGCTCGATCTGGAATCTCGAGCACAGAAGGGGTATGGTGTAACGGCTCGTTACTTTCATGCTTCAGACTTAGAAGCAATGGCGAAGACCGGCATAGATGCAACACCTCGCCCACTATGATTTCCCCTTTTCGGTTATCTTTAACCCCTAACGATGATCTTATCTTATCTCAGCATTTCCCGGTATCTTATCAGATATCGCGCATCTGCGGGAAAGATCTTATCTGAAGGGACCTAAGACTCTTTTCCTTTCACACTCGCTGACATGTGGCAGATCTGATCTAAGATACAGATCTCATCTAACCACATCGGTCAGCACTGTCCCATTATGTTCTCACACTTATTTCCATCTCTTCCATTCTATGCCTCATGCCATACATGCCTTATTAATCTCCGCTTTCTATTCTTGTTATCTCAGCTATGCTTTTCTGATGGACTTTTCTGATGTACTTATCGCCTCTCACGCACAGCCCAGATAAGCAGTGCCTCGATTAGGGTAGTTACACAGCCATGTACAGCCTTGTAGTATGCATATATAAACCCAAGGAACTTGGCTGGTAACCCCAGTCTTGTTCACTTTGGAACTTTCGCCTAACAAGCGGATAAGCAGCCAAGTAGCTCACTCAGTCCAATCCCCTCCATCGCTATATAAGGGAGAGCCCTCACACGGTGTACCCCAGTCTTCTCTCACTCTCCCTTGCTCCACGTCAAGGTCCCTCGCACTCAGAAGTCACCGGTGTTAGGTTTGCTTCAACTGGCACCGACATCAGAAGTAATGACCTACACAAGTATTTAATCTCTGTTTACTTCTCTTCCATTTCAGAAGGCACTGCCTTTACTGGCTCCGAAGACCCTTGATGCACGTTGCATCCTCATGTTATACTTATCACCCAATGGCACATTAAGCTCTTATAATACAATTCCTAGAATTACGCTTATGGTATTATATACAAACATGTACATACATATGCCCATGAATATAAAGGGCCGCTCAACTGAGAGTAACTCCTCAGTTTGAGTAGCTTGACAGTTGACTTGTATTGGTCACTTTGAGTGCCTGAACTCAGTCCCTTCTACATTTCTCACTAAAGTCTCTGAGAGGCTTTTTCGTTTCAAATGGTGCCCAAGGGTGTGACACTTGTCGTAAAGGATTCAGGTCTCTTCTAGATCAGGTGATCTTCATCATCATGTGATGGGTCACGGGAATAGTCATGTGACCTGGCTTATGTGAGCGAAAAGTGAGAGAATGTCTAAGTCCATAGGACTTTGGATTCATAACACTCAGTATCAAGCCACGTCTCTCTACCGCCGCACATCCCCAGACAAATGGGCAGACAGAAAGGATCAATCGAGATCTCCAACAATATCTCCGCCTTTTCATCTGTGATCACCAAGAAAATTGGGCTGACTGGCTTCCCATAGCCCAGTTCAGCTACAATGCAAAGAAGCAGACTTCTGCTCAGAAGACACCTTTTGAGGTTACTAGGACCTATCCACCTCAAATAGGAATAGAACCGGGAACCTCAAAGGTCCCCACCACTGACGATCTAGCCTAAAAGATTGAAGAAACTCTTGCAGAAACCACCACAAACCTAAAAAAAGCACAGGATCATATGAAAATCTATGCGGATAAACACAGAAGTGAAGCACCACAGTACAAGATTGGAGATCAAGTACTCTTGGCAACCAAACACCTATGACTCACACAGCAGTCGAAGAAGCTTTCCGAGAAGTGGCTCGGACCCTTCTCCATTATAGAAGTAATCGGCTGCAATGCTGTTAAACTATGTCTTCTGCACTTGATGCATATTCACCCTACTGTCAATGTCTCTCAAGTCAAACCCTACAAGGAGCGACTTGAGGGACAACCTTTGAAGGAACCAGGACCGGTTCATATAACAGAAGACCATGAAGAAGAATTTGAAGTTGATTTCATAGTTGACACTAGACGACGCCGAAATGGTTGGGAATACCTCATCCACTAGGCAGGATACAGAGAAGAAGGCCGCACTTGGGAGCCTCGAAGAAACCTGGCTCACACCCAAGATGCCCTATCCCACTTCCACAAGAAGAATCACCACCTTTATGCATGCAAAACATTCTATGAAACTCCCACACTCTTTAACCCTTATGAAGTCCACTGTAGCACAGTATCATTTGAAGTCTCAAAGCTCGATCTGGAATCTTGAGCACAGAAGGGGTATGGTGTAACAGCTCACTATTTCCACACTTCAGACTTAGAAGCTATGGCAAAGACCGGCATAGATGCAACACCTTGCTCATTATGATTTCTCCTTTTCTTATCTTTTACCCCTATTGATGATCTTATCTTATCTCGGCACTCTCCAGTATCTTATCTGATATCGCATGATTACAAGGAGGATCTTGTAATGATCGCTATCATTATCACTTATGCGCAACAGTGCACAGAGAGGAAGATTAGATTTCGACAATCTTATCTTATCTTATCTGGCATTCTGCAACATCTTATCGCACATTTGCAAGTCCCGATCTTATCAGCGACACTTAGAAGAATCCTCGAAGGATAAGAAGGGAGATTGCACTATCTCCACCACTAGAAGTGAGATCTGAGATCTCCAGAAGAAGATCCCATCGTGGTTGGATCTTAGATGAAGAAAATCGGATCATAGATTGATCCTAGGACTTAGAAGCAGCACATGAGGTTACCATGAGGTTAGATAGAAGGCAAGGCCTTCTCTTCCATTTGATGGACACAAAGAGAACACATGTTCTCTTATCAGAAGGACACTAATGTGGCCACAGGATAGCCACAGTTGTATGATACAGTATTTACTATAAGAGGTCATACACTGCCTCATCAGAACATGTATGTATATAAGTGGAAGGGCTAGCAGTAGATGTCCTTCAGTCTTGCTTACCTTGGATCTCACATCTACGGCCATGCTCTACCAGGAAGACTCAGTCTGCCCTCCTCCTGGCCTTTAATAGGTCTTTCCTCCCAAAAGTAGCTTCGAAGGCAAACCCTTGAAGTAGTAGAGAGGCTTTACATTTCAGATCTTATCTGAAGGGACTTAGAAGTTTTCCTCTCTCTCAGACTCTTCCCTTCACACTCACTGACATGTGGCAGATCTGATCTAAGATACAGATCTCATCTAGCCATATCGGTCAGCACTGCCCCATTATGTTCTCACACTTATTTCCACTCTCTTTTATTCTATGCCTCATATTACACATGCCTTATTAATCTCCGCTTTCTATTTCTGTTATCTTGGCTATGCTTTCTAATAGAACATTCTGATGTACTTATCACTTCTCATGCACAGCCCAGATAAGCAGTGCCTTGATTAGGATAATTACACCACCATGTACAGCTATGTAGTATGCATATATATACCCAAGGAACTCGGCTGGTAACCCTAGTCTTGTTCACTTGGAACTTTCACCTAACAAGCGGATAAGCAGCCAAGTAGCTCACTTGGTCCATCCCCTCCATCGCTATCTGTAACGGCTCATTACTTTCACGCTTCAGACTTAGAAGCGATGGCAAGAACCGGCATAGACGCACAACCCAAACCACTACGCTTTTGACATAATGGAAGATCTGATCTAAGATACAGATCTCATCTATCCATATTGGTCAGCACTGCCCATTATGCTCTCATGTTCATCTCCACTTGCTTCCATTCTTATGACTCATGTAACACATGCCCTTTTCATTACCACTATCTTGGCTATGCCTTCTGATGGACCTTTCTGATGTACTTATCGCTTCTCACGCACAGCCTAGATAAAGCTCTGCCTCAATTAGGATAGACACAGCCATGTATCTTTGCCTATATAAACCAGGCAGACTCGACTGGCTAAACCCCAGTCTTGTTAACTTGGATCTCACACCTAACCAGTGTGCTCTACCAGCAGGACCCCTGACAGTAGTCATCCCCTCTCCACCACTTCATAAGCAACCCTGCGCCTTTAATAGGCCACACCCTCTCCTCTGAAGTAAGAAGAAGTACGTCGGTTACATTTTAACAAGACTACACCTTTGCCCGTGCACAAGACCGCACCCACAACACAAGAAGCCTGTTGCCGAGAAAGAACCTCGCAACCGACCAACTACCAAGGAACCACGGCGTTTACACAGTAACGCAACCTCCCCTCTATTCTAGGTATACTAAGTCTTGGTAGTGTCCAGAATATTTTCAGGAAGCTCATCACCTTCCTTTCCCTCACCCTCGCCCATCCCCCACTCCGAAGAAGAAGAAGCGAGATACCTCGAGTTCATCGAAGACATCAATCACTTCGGCAACCACCTACACGCCCTCCTCACCACCACCATTGAAAGGTACAATTTAGGGAGACCGATTGGGACCTTTTACGAGGAGATAAAACTGGCATTTGTAGTAGTAGAGACCATCGCATTAGGAAGGGAGGCACAGTGCCTAGGCTTGGAAGAAGCAGGCACAGCAAGGATAGAAGAATTGTTGGGAGGAGCCACAGTCAGGACTCCCAAACAAGAAGAAGTAGAGGTACAGCTCCCCCGCACCCCCACACCACCCCATTCCTCCACCGTCGTCTCCAAAAGAAGGGAGAGACACTACAACCCGGTCCCTCAGAAGAAACGAGGAGACATCCCCACCAAGAGCTCATACCTACAACCTCAAAGCAACCTCAGGGTAGTGAGGAAGTAAGAAGCAAGAGACATAAACCTGTGTATTTGAAATAAACTTTCACCGCTTGTTAAGAAGGTTCACAAGCTTGCGCACGAAGAAGTAAAAGAAACCACCAAAGGAAAGAAGAAGAAATGGCCACTCTCTCCCAACAAGATTTCGATGCTCTCATAGCCCGCATCACCTCCCTCGAAAACAAGTCCATACAAAACCGCATCGACAAGGATACTATGATAGATGCGGCAAGATTAATGGAACAACAACTCAGGGATGCCAACGATCGCGCCACAGCAGCGGAACAAAGGACAAGAGATCTCCTGGAGACGTTCTCTTGGGCCAGACTAGGAGGAGGAAGTGGGAAAGTAGAAGTATTCACCGACCCTGGAGAATTCAAAGGAAACCCAAAGGAGTTCGATGAATGGTGGATGAAGATAAGGACCTTCATCAATATCAATGAACGGACCTTCATGAAGGATACTCTGGATGTCTCAGGCCAGTCAATACTGGTCAATGGAAGGAGGCTAACAGAACCAGACCTGGAAAGAAGACTGGTGGCAGTCTTATCAAGGATGAAAGGACAAAAAGCGGGCAACTGGGCAGAAGCTGAACTCGACCAAATGAACAAACACGGAGCATGTTTCCAAAGCTGGGAAGACTTCTCCAAGGTGGTTGAAAGCATGTTCAGGCCCATGCTACAAAAGGACTCTGCGGTCATGGATCTAGAAAGGCTAGAACAAGGAAACATGGATGTAGACGAATTCCTAGCAAGATGGAGATCCCTCCAGATCTAAGCCAAGGTTGACGACAGACATGGAGTCTGCATCCTCAAAAAGAATGTCAACTTCTTCATTAAGAAGGATCTCTTCCACAATAATAGAAGGAAGGAGACGATAGAAGAAATGATCGAAGAAATACGAGAGATAGGAAAGAACCAAGAAGCTTTCCGAATGGCAGCAAACCTAAAGAAAAGGGGAGCGCAACCCCTTAGAAGACAAGAAGAAAGAACCGCCGCTGCCATAACAAACACTCCCCCAGCAAGGAGTTGCTTCAACTGTGGATAAACAGGCCACTTTGCCAGAGATTGCAAGAAGCCAAAGAACTCCTGTGATAGTTGTGGATGGGGAGGGGGACAACACAAAAGGGAGTGCCCAAAAGTGAAAAGAAATGCTAGAGGGGCTTCCAAGAAGCAAGAAGAAGAAGGGGCAAGGTCGTGGGAAATAGCTGATGAAACCCCCAAAGTAAATGACTCAATGGCAGACCTAAAAGGGATGTCCATGGACCAGATGCAGGACTATTTTGTAAGAAGGGCTCAGAAGGGAAAAGGATGAGCAAACTGAAGGAGGGGCTTCGGTTTGCAAATAAATTTGAAGTACTCACAGTTCCAGAAATATTTATTCCAGAAGAACATCTTTTGATGTTAGGAGCGGCCAAGAAGAGCGCGGTGCAGACGATACATGCACGCTTGATTCTCCTAAGAAAAAGGAACTAGAAGAAGAAATCCCCGAAATACTCGCTACCAGGTCTGCTCAAATCAAGGGAAATGAAATCGTCATGACCCTAGGAATCTCAGTAGACAAGAAGAAGTTCATACAAGGAAGAGCGCTCCTAGATAGCGGAGCCAACGTCACCTTCATCAACGAATGATGGGTCCAGAAGAACCAAATCCCCACGAAGAAGCTTACTAGACCAATCCCAGTCTTTAACGTGGATGGAACCAAGAACTCTGCCGGAAACATCATACACACCACAGAAATCATCATCGACTTCGATGGACATAGAGAGAAAGTGACAGCTGACATGACAGATCTGCACAAATTCGATCTGGTCATAGGCTTCACATGGCTACAACGCCACAACCCAGAAGTGAACTGGCAAACAGGGGAAGTTAAGATGACAAGATGCCCCCGTTCCTGCCAGCTCTTACAAGACAGAAGCGCATGGTTGATCCAATGCGAAAAAGAAGAACAGGATAACGGATGGATAGCACACAAGATAAGAGCAGCCATGAAAACGGACAGCCCTGTGAAAAAGAAACCGGGAGAACTGATACTAAGAAGATTCTATAAATGGCTTAAAGTGTTCTCAGAACATGAATCGGAAAGAATGCCCATTCAAAAACCCTGGGACCATGAAATCGAACTAAAAGAAACGTTCGTACCAAAGAAGGGAAGAGTAATCCCACTCTCCGTCACGGAACAGGAAGAAGTCTCCGCGTTCCTAGAAGATCAACTCAAGAAGGGGTATATATGCCCTTCTAAGTCCCCCCAAACCTCCCCGGTGTTCTTCATCCCAAAGAAGGACGGACAAAAGAGGATGGTACAGGATTACCATTACCTCAATGAACACACGGTCCGAAACAACTACCCCCTGCCACTCATCGCCTTGTTGGTCGATAAACTCAAAGGAGCCACGAGATTCACAAAGATAGATCTACGATAGGGATACAACAATGTCCGAATCAAAGAAGGAGACGAATGGAAGGTGTAACAGCTCGTTACTTTCACGCTTCAGACTTAGAAGCGATGGCAAGAACCAGCATTGAAGCACGTCCCAAACCACTACGCTTTTGATAAGCCAGAAGTTATCTTATCTTATCTCGGCAAACTCCAGTATCTTATCAGATATCGCACGATTGTGAAGATAGACTTAGTTATTTTCTTTCTCCTCTCCCTTTCCCACGTACTTGCTGACATAATGGAAAGATCTGATCTAAGACCCAGATCTCATCTAACCATATCGGTCAGCACTGCCCACTATGTTCCCACGTTCATCTCCGTCTCGCTTCCATATGACTCATATAACACATGCACCTTTCATTACCGTTATCTCGGCTATGCATTCTGATGGACCTTTCTGATGTTCTTATCGCTTCTCATGCACAGCCTAGATAAGCTCTGCCTCGATTAGGATAGACACAGCCATGTATTTCTGCCTATATAAACCAAGGCAGCTCGACTGGCTAAACCCCAGTCTTGTTAACTTGGATCTCACACCTAACCAGTGTGCTCTACCAGCAGGACCCCTGACAGTAGTCACTCCCCTCCATCGCTTACAAAGCACCCTATGCCTTTGATAGGCTATCCTCTCACCCTCTGAAGATTGAAGAAGTACGTCGGTTACAGAAGGCCGCCTTCATATGTTTCAAAGGAGTCTACGAACTGCTGGTCATGTACTTCGGACTAATGAACTCCCCATCCACCTTCCAGTCCATGATGAACGAAATCTTCACAGATATAGATGACGTAGTGGTGGTATACATAGATGACCTCCTAATCTTCATGAAAGGAGGAACCCAAGAAGAACATGACAAGATAGTTGAAGAAGTTCTCAGAAGACTCCAAGGAAACGACCTTTTCGCCAAACCTGAAAAGTGTACCTTTGGAGTAGAAGAAGTAGAATTCCTAGGAATGATGGTTGGAAAGAAGGGAATAAAAATGGAGAAAAGCAAAGTGGATGCAGTCCTTGATTGGCCGGCACCCAAGACAGTCCGCCAAGTCCGCGCTTTCCTAGGACTAGCCAATTTCTACAGAAGATTCATCCAGGACTTCGGACAAATCACACGTCCATTAAACGATTTGACAAAGAAGAACCAACCTTTCCAATGGGACCAGAAGGAACAAGAAGCGTTTGATACGCTAAAACAAAAATTCACCACTGCCCTGCTGCTGGCCTTTCCAGACCATGAAAAAGAGTATCGCTTAGAAACCACTTCACCACAGGAGCAGTGCTATCAATCAAAGAAGGAGAAGATTTCAAACCGGTAGCCTTTCTCTCACACTCAATGTCCCCTGAAGAGAGAAACTACCCAACCTTCGATAAAGAAATGCTCAGTGTCATCAGAGCATTAGAAGAATGGCGTCATCACTTAGAAGGAGCCAAGCACATCTTTGAAATCTGGAATGATCACGCAAATCTTCAATGGTTCATGCAGAAACAGAACCTTTCGAGAAGACAAGCAAGATGGTCACAGTACCTCTCCAGATTCCACTATCTATGAGTCCACAAACCAGGTACCCACATGGCAAAGGCAGATGCGCTATCAAGAAGAGAAGATCACAACCCGGGGAAAGAAGAAGACAACCAGGGACAAATTGTGATAACCCCGGACAAAATCCACTCGACGCAGATAAGGGATGATGGGGATAATATGAAGGATAGAATCCGAAATCACACGCTCGCCCTCAAAGAGTCAGAAGTATAAAGAATCAAAGAAGATGGAGGGCAGCTATCAGAAGACGGATTATTCAAGAAGGACGGAAAGATATTCGTCACAACAGAAGATCGGATGGATCTCATCACTCTCCATCACGATACCCCAGTAGCAGGACACTCTGGGAACGAAAAAACAATAGAGCTAGTCAAAAGGCACTACTACTGGTCTGGTATGACGGCTCTTATCAAAGATTACGTGGCTAGATGCCACACATGTCAGAAGATGAAGACAGGGAACCAGCCGCCAGCTGGCAAGCTCCAACCATTAGAACTCCCACATATGCCATGGGAAGACATATCAGCCGACTTCATCACTGACCTTCCAGTTTCGTCACTATATGACTCCATCCTTGTGGTAGTGGACAGGTTCTCCAAAGAAGTGGAGTTTATTCCCTGTAAAAAGGAAATCACGGTGCTGGAAACCGCCAAGCTTTACCTCACCAGAGTCTGGACGAACCATGGGATCCCTAGATCCATCATCTCAGACCAAGGACCACAATTTGCTGCGCAAGTTATGAAGGATCTTTGTGCTCACCTAGGAATATGCCCTTGGCTTTCCACAGCAGCACACCCCCAAACCGATGGCCAAACAGAGAG
>JBBPTS010000587.1:2522-13605 GCA_038094235.1 Fistulinella staudtii
CGCGATCTTCTTGGACACCTCTGAAATAGAATATTGTTTGATGCACAGTTCGGTCGCACGACGAAGACGGTCCTCGACATCAGTTGCTGCCAAGAAATCTACTCACGGATCAGGGTAAGCGGGCAACCATCACGGCGCTTGAGAAAACTCGAGGAAAAAGAGGCTAACCGAGTTTGTCGGCGTATGGTCCAGGGATGGCTGCGACGAGGACGTCGGCCATCCATGAGGCGCGTTGGTCCGAGATTTCTTCGACCATGGAGGCAGCCTTGAGCCAGTCGTCCTTTCGTTGGACCTGCGTGGCATCTTTGGCGAGCCGGTCAAGGAGTCGGAGTGCAGCGTCCTTGAAGGCTTCTACAGCGTCGTGAGAGGGTGTGGTGTCGGCTGGAGGATAGGTGACCGCGTGCTGTGGGAGAGTGTCGAGGGTGGAGGGATTAAAGTCGAGCGGTTGGAGCAGGCGAATGCGGGTCAAGCCGTGGAGATAGAGCAGGTATGGTCTCCGGGAAGCCGGCGGGACCACGGTGCGAGCACGAACGAGACGGACGACGCGGGCTGCCACGCCATGCATGGGCAGTGACCCATTAGCGGTGACCGGAGGAGCCGAGGGCACATCGGGGTTTGTGGTCTCAAGGGGTACTGGGACTGGGATAACTCCAAGGATCGGCTGGCCGGCGTCCGAGTCATCGAGAATGGAGAGCAGACTGTCCGCGAGAGGCTTTGATATGGGTACGGTGAGCCTCGCGGTAGGGAGGAGGAGGAGGGGATGAGGGAGGGGGAGGACTGGGAGACGGGGAGGAGGTGGCATCACGAGAGTACTAGTACAAGGAGTAAATCACACAAGGACCGGTATCACTCCCACACGTTCTCATCGCCCCCAGTATGTCCGAGAAATCCAGTGTCGTCATTTTTAATGCATTTTTCGCGTCTTTTTCAGAATTCTACCTATTTTATCCAAAAGAACGCCCCTTCAGCGCGAAGCCCTCGAAAGATCACTGGAGACGACGTCAACACCAACCAGGGCACCAACAACTTGAGTGGCTTCCTCACCTAAAGGCAGCATCGATGCACGACTTGACATCCTTGTAACTCACCACCAGACAGCTTTGCTCATCTCGGGAAACCAACATGATACGCTCCTCGGTCCCACTGTCCAGCTGTTACGAACATGAGCTTATCCGTCCAATCGGACGAGTTCCTGGCACTAACCTTGTTCAGGCAAGCAAGAACGTGCGACAAGTTGACAACAGGGTTCCCATTTTCATCCACTTGATGGAACACGTAGTCGCGGAACAGCTTAATGATGTACCTGTCCCCTGTCTCAGACCAACGTGGCTCACGAGCAAATCTGAGTCCAAGTGATGAAACCTCGTTGAATTATGGGCACAAATGGCACCCACTCTGGTCGCTCATTGATGAAACCAAACTTGCATAACAAACGAACCAGACGGCCATTTTCGAGTTCGCTGGCGAGCTCACTTTCGAGTCGGTCGGTGGTACTATAACCAGGAAAGTAAAGGTCAGAGCACAGTTCCCATGAGGTGATACAGATCCTTGCATTTGGACTTCGTCCAGCTCACGAAGGAATCGATGTTTGCCAATCATTTCCATGACTTGGGTGATGGTCTGTAACCACAGAGCGGATAAATTAAGTTGTTCATGTCCCTGAAAAAAAGATTCCCCTCACCTTGGGCGGCCCCGGCTTGGAGATGAGATACAATGCCAACGTTTTCACATCTGCAGAATACATTCTCCCCATCATATCCAGTGCCTTGGGCAACGTATTCATCGCCCCAAGGCTGCCGCAGCACAACGTAAACACGAGCCGACCGAGCATGACCAAGTCCTCTTGTTGAACAAGCGCAACGTCTTGTCGTGTGTCATACATAAGCACGTCCACAATACCGCACGAGCTTATCCGCAGGCTAGCATGATATCAGGACAGACAAAAAGGAATATGAAGCAGTGAACGGACCGATCCTTTCCTGTCAATAAAATCTTGGTGGGATCAATCATTCGGACAGCCAAACCAGCTTCGTGCGTTGCACGTATCGCGCTCGCAATCTGAATGATATACGACCAAAGCGTCGCCTCGGAAATGGCAACATTCGTCGGACCACCGAACCTACTTTGTGGAAACGCGGTGGGCTTGGGTCGGAGATGATGATCGAACAGCGTTTGCGAGTTGGGATGGTAATCGTACGAGACCACAAGAGCTGTGGACGAGGGATGTATCAAAACAGTATGAACGTGGGTGGAACAGGCCACGGACAGTTATCGTTGAAGGCGCGCGTTGTGAACGCTTCGCGTACCTTGATGACGTTGGGATGTTGAATTCGGGACCAGGTTTCGATTGCGCCAAACGCAGCTTGGTGCATGAGCCTAAAGTCTGTATAGGTTAATTGTTTGCACTCTCCTACGATGAGCAGGACACACTCTCCACCCGTCGCAGAGCATAGGGTAGACCGTCGTTGACATTCGTCGCTCGGTAGACAGTTGAAAACCAACTGAAGAATTTTCGCCGATCCGACGGCGTAAGTTCAAGCGGAACAAGTGAATGATAGCCTTGAAGCTCCTCGGGCAGGTTATATGATGGGAATGGAATCGAGTGAGTTGCTTCTGAACGCTTCTGGAGTTCCTCGCGGATGCTGTCGGACATAAAGTGTGACGGAACGAACGTATCTGGGATCGGCCAAGTGTAGAGATGATAATCAAGCTAGATCGCACATGAAATGGGCGCCATGATCGCCGCATAAAGACATGTCGGCAACTTACAGGTTGTCGTACATAGGGGGGTTGAGTAGGCTGATAAAAGCTACCCAAAGACGTGACGGTGTCGTCATAATCAGGCTGGCTCATCTGTCAATGACTGCAAGGTAAGCGCGTGATCCATGAAACAGGAGCAAGGAACCAACATGGTCTGACAGGTACGTAAGCGAGTGCTCCACATGATAATCATTCGTCACATCCTGCTCGTCGGGTTGACTGGAACTGTGTGTAGATTGGGTATTAGTAAACAGGTCGCATTCTTCATGAGTCGGGTAAAAGGGAGTGGAATGTCTAGGGTTGCAAGTTGAGAACAAGCATGGCGGTAGACAACGTGGACCTCACGAGGGGGAAAACGAAAGGGGGGTTGTAGGAGACGTGGCTGAAACGGGGTTAAAACTTGTCTTGGGCACAAACACAGGCGCGTTGACCGCCTGGGCCGTCAAGGGAGCGGGCGTCGGAGACTCGGGGGGACTTCTGAATAGTGTTGGTGTGCATCAATGCGCTCAATGCAGTCACTCACGCATCGACAGAGTTGTCCGACTGGAAGGGCATGTTAGCGGGAACGATGACGGAACCGAGACACATACCGGAGGGTGGTAATAGATGCAGCCTTTATCTTGAAACTTGCAGGATCTGAAGCACGAGATCAGGGGTCAAAAGATGGGAATTGGGGATGATATCACCCATAGATGAGCGTGTTCCTGCACTGGCGTTGAGGGCTCTCTGTTGAAGGGAGGTTTTACGACGACGTCGGTGGATGGCAGAGACGTACCCCTCTTGAGCAAAGGTTTTGGGTCGTCTGATTGTTCCGCTGGATTTACGATTCTGACAGCTGAATTGGACGACTGAGGCCTTGCGAAATATGCCATCAAACGCCGTTCGTATTAGAGATGCGACAAACGGACACCCACTAAAAATTAGACGATGCCATTAGTCAGCTGACTAACTAGTAGTACCAACTACACTACCAGTCCTAAGCACAGCCCTCCTCCTCCTCTTGAGCGCGTTCGCGTACGCCATACACACCCACTTGATATACCCAATTTCCTTGATCCGACCCTGTTCGGCCAGCCTCGCGTGGAGCAAATCGACGTCGCTAAACGCAATAATGGGAGGCACACAGTCGTCCTTTACAGATGCGGGCGAGGTAAGCCGAATCAGCGGTCGTGCACCAGACACCGGGTTCGTGAGCACCGTACGCGTAGAAAGAATGGGGGGTTTGGCGAAAAGTCGGACGATCGAAGGCGACTTGATCGGCACCGACATTGGAGGTGTGTCCAGCGTACTCGGCTGGCTCGGCTGCAGCACCGCATTGGGTGGGTATCGAGAAACAAAAGATTGCAGTAATGTCTGAGCACCGTCAATGTCGCCAGATCTGTCATATTCATGTCAAAGCGGAATGTGGATGATCAGAGACATGGCCTACAGTATGAGTATTCTCCGCATCGCAGCGTGCGCCTTTTCGATCAACCTCGCATACGACCCAATGTTGATCTTGCCATCTCTCATAGCCTTGGCTTCCAGAGTCTCCCAGCGCCGCCAGACATCCTTGGCCCATCGAACCGCTGTCTGTCGGTCTTCAACGCCTGCTATTGCACACCTCTCTAAAGCATTGACATGGGTGTGTTCGTCAGGATACAAGCCCAGCGGACTGGACAAACCACTCTTGCCAAAGAGGGAGTCAAACACTTCTTGCGAGGTCTCGATGCTGGCATGTCTGTAAAACACAGACAAGTAAGCATTCACGAGAATAGGCGTCAGCTCCACGTGGGTAAATACGCCCGTGAGTAAGCCCCCTTGGGAAGAACTGCATGCATCCTCCGGGGAGAGTGACCTGTCCAGTAAAATTCTGCTAAACAAAGCCCGTGTTTCCGTGACGACATCAGAGGGTGTCTGTGGAGGAATGCGAGAAAATGAAGGCATGCTCTCGATATTCTCTACCGGAACTTCAAGTGTCTCATCGTCGCGTTGCTGGACTGGCTCAGCGATCCCGTGGGACGGCCCATGGCTCTCATCCGATGATTCTGTCCGAGTGTCGTTCGATGATACTCCCTCAGCCACAGAGGTACCCTCACTGACGAGCCGAGTCATTTGCCTGCTGAACGGGGGTTTATATGATGCATAGGTGTGGAAGACGTGCGTCATCAGCTCCGCGTCCACCATCGAGTCTTGGCTGCTGCTGCCGCGGACGGCTTCAGCGAGTATCCATCTGGCTCTTTTGAGGTCCCCAGCACGCTTGCAACCTTCCAGCAAGGCACACCACACACCTCGTCTGCTCATTCCGTCTATCGAATGCTGGTCGGACAACTCCCTCGCGAGCCTCATGCCCTCACCCAACCACTCTGGTCTGGCTCGACCACACACCCGTATGACGGCCTCGTAAGCACCCTTGGTCGGTTCGACGCCATTTTCTTGCATCTCTGACCAGAGATCGAGGGCACGTTCAGGTTCGGGTCGAGAAGAGGACCCGCAGGCACGAATCATGAGCGCGTACAGGTGGGAATCCGGAACAGGGTGAGCGACGTAGCGCATGTGGGCAAAAAGATCCCAGGCGTGTGCATATGCTGCTGTGCGTCCAAGTCTCGGGTTGGACAAAGGGGTGGTTTGGACATTAAAGAGGGCAGAGATGAGTCTGGTGTAGGATTGAATGGGGGCGCAATGACCGCTGGCTTCGTATTGATGGAGGACGGCGAGTGCGCTGGTCGGAAAGTGTTGTGTGGTGGAGAGAGAGGCGTTGACGATGTGAGCCTTGACGTGTAGGTCTCGTTGACGTTCGGTGGGTGGCACTGGAGGGAATGGGTGGAATGAAGGGATGGCAAGGAAACAAAGACGCACAAGACACGGTACGCGATTCCATGAGCGACTCGAATTGTTGGGTGTTTCCTCGTCTGGCGTAGTCTGCGAGTAGGCTGTCGATGGTCGCATCGACAACGACGCTGTCATCTTTTTGTGGGTGTGGTCGTCGCGCGACCGCCTGATGTATTCGTCGCGGTACATTGGACAGACGTCGTCGAGAGATGGTCCGGACGGAGAGCATCACAAGCAAATTCTTACCTTCGTGGGAACCAACCATAGCCAGCAAGATGTGCGGAAGATACGCACTCGGTCTTCAAGTGAATCCGCCATGAGACTGAAACTGGTTAGCACTGACAGGATTGACAGCGTGCCCGGATTCGCGGGTTACCTGGCTACCCAGACATCGCACGAGAAGTCGGTGATTGGGTTGACGAAGATGCGTTCGTGGTTTGTTGCAGTGAATCATTCATCTCGATCAACGTTCACTGTCGCGTAGCCTCGTTACAACATAGCGCCCAACACCAGCGCGCCAGTCATCAGACGACAGGTGTCGAGGACAACGCCGGCGACGTCTGAGGGTGCAGCGGCTCCCCTCGTCATACAGACCATGCGCTGGGGAATTCGCTATGGAAAGGAAGCCGCCAAGGGTGCACAGGCGATCAACGCTCGCTCCGAAAACCTCGTTGAAGGCATTGGCATGTGGAATAAATTTCGAGGACGGAACCGCTGTATTGTCGTCTGTCAAGGGTATGGTATGTCTCCTTGGACCGCACACGCGACGTGATGGATGGAATAGATACTATGAATGGCAAACAAAAGGCAAGGACAAGCTACCGTACTTTACCCAACACTCGGACGGAAAAGTGATGCTCATGGCGGGTCTCTATGATGAGGTCATGGACAAGAGTATCGCTTTCCTCTTCATTTCCAGAGACATCGCTCATGTTTTATTCAGGCCAGTCGCAGCCAACGTGCACGTTTGCCATTGTCACCACCGATGCAAGCAAAGCTCTGAGCTGGCTGCACGACCGTCAGCCAGTTATCCTCTCAAGTGTGGATGACATCCATCGTTGGCTAGACACGTCCTCGCATACATGGTCTTCTGATCTCGCTCGTTTGCTTCATCCTTGGCAAGACACTAAGGCGCCGCTCCAGTGGTACCTGCTCTGTCTCTCCGCCCATGTTACTCTACTCATTGTCCGCCAGCTATCAGGTGCCCAAGGAAATTGGCAAAGTTGGCACCGAGTCCCCCAAGTTTATCGAACCCATTGCCGACCGCAAAGACGGTATTATGGCCATGTTTGCCAAGCAAAAGTCGAAACAAGAACGCGCTCCGTCGTTGGTGAAACGCAAACGTAGTCCCTCACCGACATCTGCTTCCAAGACAGTGACCAAGTCAGAAGAGCTCGAGGAGAAAAAGCAGAAACTGACATGAGTTGGTCTTAGGTGGGGATATCGCTAGCCCATGTACTTGTAATATACTGTACTATCGTTCGCCAGCAGGCGCGTCTACCATGAAATCTACCTTGCTTGCTAAACAAAAGTATCACTATCGTGCCAACTTCAACTAGCATTATTCTTTTGCTCAAAGTTTGAGCCCTCTGCCTTGAGTTCTGAGTGACCCATCTTTTCCAGCTTTTTATCAAAGTCGCAGCTGCGATAACCGGAAACAATACGCTCCAATAATTCAGAAGTGGAGACACCTGGTGTGCGACGAGTCGGGATGAATTGACCTAGGTGGTGCGTCTGTGCGGTGCAACAGGCCCTAAAACCATGACTTACCTCTCTCTTTTACAAAGCCGTAAACATCGCGATGACCTTCGGAGACATATGGGACCTCGTCATGTGCCACGTAGTCAATTTTCCACATGTCAAGGAATGCAGCGTCTAGGACCCATGGGGAATCTGGAATGACTTGGTCAACCCAGCGACAGTGTCGGACGGCTTCGCATCTGGATGACATGAGTGACACAAAAGACCACTGCTTGGGAAACCTGACCGCTCCGCATGGGTCATGACGCAACGAGACTGAGACTTGTAAGTCATGACGTCTTGATCACTGTTGACGCCAACCAGGAGATGAACGTTTGGGAATGAAAGTTTTGCCTGACGAAGCTGCAAAGCATGGCTGGACAAGGTGAGATGGGTAGTTGGTCGAGTGGGGTGGATGCCTACCCAAAGTGGAAGAGATCATAGACGCCTAGGCGAATGTGAGCACGGAATATGGGACAGAGCGAGGATCTGACAGACCATCAGCGAAAATACGGACCGGTCTGGAGGCGGGAGGTGGGTGGATGTGATATGACCGGCCGGGCTCTCCGTCGATGGCTCTGCGAATGAAGGCCTGGATATCCTCGGGGGTAAGCGTGGCAGGATCGCAGGGGAGATCGGGTTCAACCACAGCAGGTTGCGCCGTCGGGGGCGGGGTCGGGTGACGGGAGGTGGAGGGCGATGCAGCGTGGTCCTCGATCTGGGATGTGAGGGTCGAATTCGAGGAAGCATGGTGCAAGTGAGGGTAGAGGAACCCCTTGGATGTCTGATGCTGGCCCGCGCCGACGGTGATGCTGGATTCGACGTCGCCGTCATAGGTCTGTGAATCTGTGCCATCGTCGGAAAGCATGCTGGAGGCGAGCTGATGCCTGGCGCGGGAGGACAGCTTGGACGTGTAGGGGGCATTCTGTGCGCGACCGGTGCGTAGGGAGACGGGGACAGAGACGGCGGAGGCAGCGTCGTCTGTGAGGGGGTCATTGTCTTCTTCGGAACTGACCAAAAAAAAAAAGATTGGGTGAGGCCAGAGCAGAGCAAGATGAAGAGAGAGACTTGCGCGTCGTAGGTGGGCGAGTCGATTGGATGTGGATACTTGCCAAACGACCGCTTCGAGTGCAGCGTCTTCTTGTGGTGGTGCAGCAGCTCAGACGGTGGTTCCATCGACATGGTTGGTCAGAGTAAAGTCGTGATACCACTCCTCGTCGCCCTCGCCCTCGTCTGGCCTTTTCCATCCACTAGCGACTATGCCCTCTGCTCCCCATCCCAAAGGATATACACCGTCGACCCTGAAAAACCAGTCGTCGAGTGCATCCTCGTCAGCAACACCACCATTGCCGACGTCGGCGACCTCGGTGCGCCCCATTTCTAACACTCCCTCACGTTTGTTTTTCATACACCCCAGCCAACATCAGAGCGCGCTGGCGCATCCGGATCGCCTACCTCCCCAATGTCCACCTGCCATGGCCGCTTGATTTTTGGCAACCCTCTCTACCCGTCACCTTCCTCGACCCCGACAGTGCCGTCGTTCCAGGCCTAGCAGGTACGGTCCTTGGATGGAAACCTGACGCAACATGACGCCATTGACAGACGCTCATGCCCATGTGTTGCAATACGGCGCCGCAATGGAGCTCGACCTTTCTGGCTGCAAGTCAAAACAGGGTATCTCCTCCTCCTTCTCGCGTTTCTTTCCAAGTTCATGTGCAGGCAGATGTACTGCAGCGCGTCGTTCACTATGTCAAGTCCCACTCGGACATCCTGACCGACCCCTCTCGTTGGATCGTAGGTATGGGATGGGACCAAAACCTGTGGCCAGATTCCCAGTATCCTACCGCGGTTTGTCCCTCCCAGTCTCTCTATGTCCCGTCTAAATAATCCCAGGACGACTTTGACGCGGAACCTTTACTCAGAGGTCGGCGAATCTACCTGGACCGCATCGACGTTCACGCGGCATGGGTTTCCAATCGCGTACTCCAGTTGATGGGCGAGTTGCCTCACCACGTAGATGGTGGTTGGATCATTCGGGACTCGTCTGGAAAACCTACAGGTATGGCTGTTCATCCTTCTGCGACCAAAAAGTCCTCATGAACCTAGGAATTTTTGTGGACAACGCAATGGGCATCGTACCCGTTCCGACCCCGACCAAGGCGCAGTTACGTAGCTACTTTGACAGAACTGTGAAAGATGCGCATGCGGTTGGGTTGACCTCGATCCATGATGCTGCGACAGAGCCCCACGCAATCGAATTTTATCGCGAGTATGTCCTTGAGCTATTCATGGAACCGTCAGCTGATTCTCGTCTAGGTATGCATCGACTCAAAAACTTCCTGTAGGTATTTTGCTTGTTCGAGTTTCTCTATTCTGAATCCCATCAGCTCCGGCTCTACCTCATGGCACACATCGAATCCGATGAATATTGGGGCAGAAATATAACCCGTCTTGTTGACTACGGTATCGCTGAGCGTCTCAATCTGCGCAGCGTAAAGCTCTTCACGGATGGTTTGTGCGACCGGATACTTTGCGGACCTGACAGCTGATTCAATTCAAGGTGCGCTCGGATCCTTTGGGGCCGCCCTATTAGACCCAGTCTGTGTTTTCCATGATCATGGTACTGATTTCTGATCCAAAATAGTATTCAGACAACCCGTCGACGGATGGACTGATGCGCGTGCGGCCAGAGACGTTGTCCAGCTTTGTCAGACAGTTTTGGGAAGATGACTGGCAGGTGGTCCGTTTCCAGCCCTTGCTCGTGTTCCCCGTGGCTTTAATCGCGATATAGAATATCCATTGCATCGGCGACCGCGCCAACCGTCTCGTGCTCGACATCTTTGAAGATATGCTATCCAATTCGAACCACGGCAATGCGATTGAACGGCGCCCGCGCATCGAACATGCACAAATCATGACCCAGGATGACCTCTTGCGAGTTGGACGGCTTCAAGGCGCGTCTCTGTCTTTTCCCGACGACTGGTCTGCTGACACCCAAGTAGTGATACCCAGTGTACAACCCACGCATGCGTGAGTGGGCCACCCTATAGGTAGATGTAGACTTGATGATCATAGAACGAGTGACATGTGGTATGCAGAACAACGTTTGGTAAATGCGCCTTCCCACTCGATGACCAATTTTCTGAACCGGCTTTGTAGGGTCCGGAAAGAATCAGAGGGGCATATGCCTACCAGACCATGATCCAGTATGATCATTGCCTTTGGATGGATTTTGAAGATCTTGACTTTTTCTCCAAGGGCGTCTTCTCCGAAGATTCTGCCTCTTGGTTCCGACTTTCCTGTTGAAGGTATTAACCCACTGCTGGGGTTCTATGCTGCCGTGTCTCGCCTTTCTCCTTTGGGAGACTCACCTCATGGGCCACAAGGCTGGTGAGGACTATTATACTATCTGTTTGACAAGTTCATTGACTCTGGTTTGCTCCACTCCAGGTACAATTCTGAGTGTCTAACACGGACACAGGCATTGAAAGGGATGACTTTGGATGCAGCCTATGCTGTATTTGCAGAGGATAAGCTTGGCTCACTCTCAGTGGGGAAGAAGGCAGACTTTGTGGTTCTGGACCAGGATATCATGACTATTCCACTGAATCAAATTTTGATGACAAAGGTCAAGGTGACAGTTGTAGATGGTGAAGTGGTTTATGGGAACTTGTAGATTTTTATAGAGGATGATATGTATATATATATTAGATCAATGAGTGATCTATCACTTCAAGGCCTGTCAAAAGTATAATAGGTGAGCTTAGGCTTT
>JBBPTS010000589.1:0-13469 GCA_038094235.1 Fistulinella staudtii
TTGGTAGAGCTCAATGTTGCTGAAAATATCTCTTCGCGGACAAATTTATCTCAAGAAGTGTTAAAGGTATTTTTTTTTGGCTATTCCGTGCCGTAAATTTGATATTATTCCTATGACTCCTGCTGCTGCTGTGAGTAGGAAGAGGGATGCTTCAAGAAGGAAAGGCATAGGTTATACTCCTTTAGGTATTCAATTTCTTTTCCTAGGCTTTCAATCTCTCTTTTATTCCTTTCCAGGATTTGGGTAGCTTCTTCAATCTGAGTTCAGAGTGTAGCCAGTTCTTTAGCCTGTATGTCTTTCTTCCTCTTAGCCTCTTTCTGTTTTCAATCCTCCCTGATAGCTTTTTCTATCTGGTGAATGTAATGGAGAGTGGTGAAAGGAATGAATTGGGCTGGATAAGGGCATTCCCTTTGAGTAAAGAATACCTTTCCCGAAGGTATGAGGATTGGAAGTGCTGATCCAAAGATAAACTTCTGCCCTTACACTACAGCTAGACCGAGAGGAGGAATGTGCTTCTTTAAGGGACTGTGGGCAGGATGATGGTGGTCCATTGACCTAGTCAGGCTGAGGGAGTTCTTCTACTTCCACCTCTAGGCCTTTGTCTGGTGAAGTGGCTGAGCTACTGCTAGGCTCTGTTACGAATCCAATAAAGTCTTGATGACTTAGATGTTTTCTTTCCCTATTGACTGATATAAGCCAGGTCACATGACTAACCCTGTGACACATCACATGATGATGAAGATCACATGATCTAGAAGAAACCAAATCCCTTGCAACAAGTGTCGCACCCTTGGGCACCATTAGCCCATTCACTCTTTCCTTATATATGGGGCACTGCCCTTTAATCTCTGTCCTGTGCAAGAAGCACCGACATCAGAAGTCATAACATACACGAGTATTTAATCTCCATTACTTCTCTTCCATTCTAGAAGGCACTGCCTTTATTGGCTCCGAAGAACCCTTGATGCACAACGTATCCTCATGTCTTACTTATCACCCAATAGGCGCATTATGCTCATATGGTACGACTTTTAGAATTATGCTTATGGTAGTTATGCCACACATGTACAAATACCACCCATGAATATATAAGCTGGGCTACTCTGCTGAGGACGATTCCTCAGTTAGAGTAACTTGGCAGTACCGACTTGAAGTCAACTCTGAGTCCTCTACTCAACCCCCCCCCTTTAAAGTCACTTAGTTGGCTTTTCGTTTCAGGCTCCTGCAAAGGGATACAGGTTGTTTCTTCAACTCTGTCCTCTTCTGAACTTCTAATATGCCTAATTTCCTTTAGGGCTTTTCTTCAGACTTTCTAAGGGGTAAGTTTCTTCTAAACTTATAGCAGTACTTCACAGGCTGCTTGGCAAAGCACTGTCTTTGGTGATGGCAAGAGAGGTAGTTAGAGTAAAGTGAAACAAAAAAGCCAACTAGTGACTTTAGAGTGAAGAACTGAGTAGAGGGCTCAGGGTTGACTTTAAAAGTCTGCACCATCAAGTTACTCTAACTGAGGATTCATCCTCAGCCAAGCAACCTGGTATATATATTCATGGCTTCTGTTTGTACATGTATATGCATAATTCTAAATATGGATATCAAAAGGTCGTACCATATGAGCATAATGTGCCATTGGGCAATAAGTATGTAAGCATGAGGATGCTGTGTGCATCAAGGGTCTTCAGAGCCAATAAAGGCAGTGCCTTCTGAAATGGAAGAGAAGTAAATGGAGATTAAATACTTGTGTTTGGTAACTTCTGATGCCCAAGACAGTGGTAAGGGTGGAAATGAAAAAGGTCAGTGCCCCATGTATATGGCAAAAGGGAAGTGGGCTAGTGGTACCCAAGGGTGTAACACTTGTCATGAGAGTCTGTGTTCTCCATCTGGATCATGTGGATCCTCATTGTCATGTGATGAGTCATGTGGTTAGTCATGTGACTTGGCTTATGTCAGTCAAGAGAGTAAAAATATCTAAGTTCGATCATGAACTTTTGGGTTCGTAACATTTTTGCTCTTTCAGCTGATATAAACCAAGTCACATGACCCACTATGTGACTCATCACATGACAATGCAAGGTCACATGACCTAGAAGAGAACCAGACTTCTTGCAACAAGTGTTATACTCTTGAGTACCACTAGCCTGTTCCCACCTTCCTTATACATGAGGGCACTGTCCTTTAATCTCTGCCCTTACCACAGTACTGGGTATCAGAAGTTTCATGTACATGTTTTCATTTCCACTCACTTCCTTTCCATAAAAAGAAGACACTGCCTTATTGACTCCAAAGAACTCTTGATATATATATATACCTCATATCCTTATCTCCCTTACTTATTGCTCAATAGCACATTATACTCATATAGTATGACTCCAAGAAATATGTATTTAGAAGTAGACACACATATGTACAAACATATGTGACAAATATATAAACCAGGTACTTTGCTGAGGACAACTCCTCAGTCAAAGTAACTTGATGGTGCAGACCTTTAAGTCCAACCCTGAGCCCTTTACTCCAATTCCCCTCCTCCTTATTCAAAGTCACTAGTTGGCTTTTTCATTTCTGTAATGGTTCATTACTTTCATGTTTCAGACTTAGAAGCAATGACAAGAACTGGTGTAGATGTACAACCTAAACCTTTATGCTTTTGACAAGCCAGAAGATCTTATCTAATCTTATCATAGCAATCTCTGGTATCTTATCAGATATCACATGGTTGCAAGGACTTAGTTGTTTTTCCTTTCCCCTTTCCATTTCTCATACACTTGCTGACACATGGAAGATCCTATCTAAGATACAGATCTCATCTAACCATATTGGTCAGCACTGCCCAATTTTGTTCTCATGTTTATCTCCACTCTCTTCCATTCTATACCTCATGTTCTATATGTCTTATTAATTACCGTTATCATGGCTATGCTTTCTGATAGACTCTTCTGATATACTTATCACTTCTCACACATAGCCCAGATAAGGCCATACTTGATTAGGGTAGATACATAAACATGTACACACAGTTCTCTCTTTATATAAACCTAGGGAACTTGACTGGCTAATGAAGCAAACCTAACACTATAGCCTTCTACATACGAGGGACCTTTGATGTGGAGCAAGAGAGATAAGGAGTGTGGACTGGGGTACACCATGTGAGGGCTCTCCCTTAGATAGCAAGTGAGAGGTGGACCGAGTGAGCTACTTGGCTGCTTATCCACTTGTTAGGTGAAAGTTCCAAGTGAACAAGACTAGAGTTACCAGCTGAGTTCCTTGGGTTTATATATGTATAGGTTGTGGCTGTACATGGCTGTGTAACTACCCTAATCGAGGCACTAGCTTATCTAGGCTGTGCATGAGAAGCAATAAGTACATCAGAAGAGTTCATCAGAAAGTATAGCCGAGATAGTGGTGATTAAAGAAGTATGTGTTACATGAGGCATAGAATGGAAGAGACAGAGATGAAGGTGAGAACATAATTGGGCAGTGCTGACCAATATGGTTAGATGAGATCTGTATCTTAGATTGGATCTGCCATATGTCAGTGAGTGCAAAGAGAAAGGAAAAGAGTCTGAGAAAGAGAGGAAAACTTCTAAGTCCCTTCAGATAAGATCAGTCCCACTATCATACAATATCTGATAAGTCATCAATAGGGGTAAAAGAAGACAAAAAAGAGAAATCATAATGGGCATGACTATGTATCTATGCTAGTTCTTGCCATTGCTTCTAGGTCTGAAGTATGAAAGTAACGAGCCATTATACTATACCCCTTCTGTGCTTGAGATTCCAGATTGAACAGGACTTCAAAGAAAACTGTACTGCAGTGGACTTCATAAGGGTTAAAGAGTGTGGGTGTTTTATAGAATGTTTCACATGTATCAAGGTGGCGATTCTTCTTGTGGAAATAGGTCAGGGCATCTTAGGTGTTATAAACCTAAAGTTCATGTCCGAACTTAGAAGTTTTCACTCTCTTGAATGACATAAGCCAGGTCACATGACTAACAATGTGACACATCACATGATGATGAAGATCACATGATCTAGACAAAGAACGAATCCTTTGTGACAAAGTGTCACACTTTTAGGCACTAATAGTGTTATGAATCCATAAAAAGTCTTGAGGACTTAGAAGTTTTCCTTTACTTTCCGCTCATATAAGCCAGGTCACATGACCAACCCTGTGACACATCACATGATGATGAAGATCACATGATCTAGACGAAACCGAATCCTTCGCAACAAGTATCGTACCCTTGGGCACTATTAGCCCGTTTCCACTTTCCTTATATGAGGGGCACTGCCCTTTAATCTCCATCCTGTGCAATTGGCACTGACATCAGAAGTCACAACATGCATGAGTATTTAATCTCCGTCACTTCTCTTCTATTATAGAAGGCACTGCCTTACTGGCTCTGAAGAACCCTTGATGTATGCTGCATCCTCATGACCTACTTATCACCCAATGGCACATTATGCTCTTATGGTACAACTTTTCGATATACGTATTTAGAAGTAAGAACACACATGTACAAACATGCCCTATGAATATATAAACCAGGCTGCTTTGCTGAGGACAATTCCTCAGTCAAAGTAACTTGGTGGTGCAGACCTCTAAAGTCAACCCTGAGCCCTTTACTCAGTCTTTCCTCTTACAAGTCATTGATTGGCTTTTCCATTTCACTTTACTTTGACTACACACTTCACCATCATCAACAGACTTTACTGAAGGACCACTGTCTTTGTCATTGCCGAAGACAGCACTTTGACAAGCAGCCTGTGAAGTACTGTCAAGTCTAGAAGAAACCTAGACCCTGACTGTTGCGAAACCAGCCTAGACCCTTGTCTCCCTGCATTTCACACCTGTCATCCATACCTTCACCTCATGTTTGGCTAGATGCCTCATTGCAAGTTTATGGTTTGTTTCTATTTATGCTATCGATGACGTCATGGTCCAGAACCTGACATGTTCCCTTATCTTTACCTAACTGCTACTTATTGACATCATAGAACACTCTAGTCCGCCTCATGTACGCGGCATGTTGATCCATGCTCCTCCCTCATGTAGTGATGTCATATGGTCTGTGCCCTGTAGTAGATAGTATTTAATGGCAACAATCCAGTTGGCAAAGCTCCCCAGCTTTGTTAACTTGATCTTTATGATGACAACTCTGAAGCATCTGAAGCTCTACCCTTGCCCGGTTTGATATGAATATCAACCATGATATGACAATGTACAGAAGTCCTTCACCCTTGAAGCAAGCTTATCTCTATTCGCCCTTAACCCACGTCTAGGACACTTCATCCCTCCCTTGCTACGTTCCGTTCCCCCCTTCTATAGGATATAGAGGCTAACATTCAGTGTACAACTAAGCAAGTTGGTTGTCTGCTTCACTGACATCAGAAGGAAAGCCCTTAAAGAAGTAAGGCACACCAGGAGTCCAGAAGAGGACAGAGTTAAAGAAACAACCGGTATCTCTTTGCATGAGCCTAGCAGTAGCTCAGCTACTCCCCCAGAGAAAGGTCTTGTTAGATATTGATTACTTCATCTACTGATCACTCTACACTTCGCATATTTAGGACTTTGCTTCTTATTTTGGTTGTTTGCCACTCTTGTGGCATGTTTCTTGTGTTGTTATTTGTTGTTTCCATCCTTCTATAGTGTCAGAGTTCACTGTCTGCGCTTCCCTAGTTTCTGATAGTGAACTCCAGCTGGGTGCGCTTTCAGCTGTTTTAACAGGTTATGAGCCTTGCGCTTTAACCAGCCATTTGTTTGCCTCTCTCCTCTGCCACTGGCCGAAATTTTACCTCCACTACTCGCTTCCTCACCCTCACATTCCCCTCTCTGCTTTATTTCCCATCTCTCCCTCTCATGTCTTCTGAGAACCACCACCATCACATTCAGCCCTTAACAGGCTCCAATTACACCACATGGAGCGAGGAAATGAAGGCCTTGTACCACTCCAAGGGCCTCTGGTGACTCGTCAATGGCATTGAAACTCGACCTTCGTCTGAAGCTGCAGAGCAGCTTGCATGGGACATCAGACAGGACAAGGCTGCTGGTGAATTGATGCTCGACATCACCCCAGACCAATGAGTCCATATTCGAGCCCATCAGGACGACCCCACTGCAGCTTGGAAGGCCTTGCAAGCTCTATTTGTCCAGCAGAAAGCCAGCACTCGTTTTGTTGCCTATGATGAGTTTTTCAGCATCAGGAAGTGGTCAGATGAGTCTCTGCCAGCCCTCTCTGCTCGTGTTGAACAGGCTATGGCCAGAATCCAGGAATTATGCCCCACCACCTTCGATTTGTCCAATCTGGATGATGAACTCACCTGTATAGTGATGATGTGTGCTCTAGGCCCAAATTTTGCCAACTTCACCTCTTCTCTCACCCTCCTCACTGATTTGGACAAGGACAAAGTCAAAGCGGCCTTCCAGAGTGAAGAAATCCATCATCGACCTCACCCTGAGCCTATTACAGTAGCTGAGACTGTCCTAGTGTCTGCTTCCTCATCAAATCCATCCTCCTGCCAATGCCCTCGCAATTCACCCTGTTCCTTCTGTGATTGCACCAACCACTGCCAATGCAGGTGCTTCGCCCTTCAAAAGGCGAAGAACTTCTACAAAATGCGCACTTCTGGCAGAAAAGCAGCTGCTTCAGCATCAGGAGAGCATGGGGCAGCAAATTCATCACAGGAAGTGGTGGAAAAGGCCGGAAATGCAAGTCTTTGCTCGTCTCACCCCTCTGACCTATTCTTGCTGCTCCAACTCGATGCTGACTTCAATTGGAATGCAGACTCGGGGGCCACTTCTCATATGACCCCCCATTGCCATTGGCTTCGCAATTATGTGCCAAAACACATCCCAATCAAGCTCACCAACAACTGTGTGGTGTATTCAGCAGGAGTTGGGTCTGTGGTGTTTGAGCCTGTGATAAATGGAAAGAAGCGGTGCTCTGTGGAGTTCTCTAATGTCCTGCATGTCCCTGACCTTCAAAATAACTTACTTGCTGTTCTTTACCTCACTCGCCACTCTGGGTTCAATGTCCATATCAATTCATCGCATTTGCTGTTCTCTCGCCCACCTGGACCACCTCTATTCGTCGCCAGGATTGATAGCACAAATGCAGCATACCTCAAGGGCACTACTGAATGTGTGACAGAGTCTGCATCACCTGCAACAACTGTTGCACTCGATTTCGCCCTCTGGCATCGCCGCTTTGCCTATCATAATGTAGTGGATATCAAATCACTCCTGGAGCGCAAACTGGTGACTGGTTTGAAGCTCGACAGCAAAACTATGCCTGACCCCATCTGTGAGCCATGCCTGGCAGGCAAAATGCATGCAAATCCCTTCCCTTCGTCCCAATCTTGCTCATCTTGACCTCTGGAACTCATCCATTCAGATGTACATGAAGTACCCTATCGAACATTCTCTGGCTATCACTATTGGGTCACATTCATTGATGATTACTCCAGATATCGCTTTGTTATGCCATTGAAGGCAAAATCAGAGGTTTTCAATGCTTTTAGGCAATTTAAGGTATTTGCTGAGAACCAGAGCAAAAGAGGCATCAAAACTCTGCGAGACGAAAAGGGGGGCGAGTATATGAGCAATGCCATGCTCAAATTCACCCAGGAATGTGGCATAGAGCGCCAGCACACAGTTAGAGCGCATCCACAGCAGAATGGGGTTGCAGAACATGCAAATCGAGTCCTTTCTGAGCACATAACTGCAATGTTACAGGAATCTGGACTTGCCATGTCATTCTGGGGCGAAGCACTTGCAGCACTCGTCCATGTCTGGAATAGATGTCCTTCATCTGCCCTGGATAACTCCACAACCTTTGAACTCTGGCATGAATGAAAGCCAGATGTGTCTCACCTTTGAGTCTGGGGCTCAACAGCTTATGTGCATGTATGGAAGGACAAGAGAGCAGCTCTTCGCCCTCATTATGAAAAGTGTGTCTTCATTGGGTACCTTGATGGCTACAAAGGCTGGAAATTCTACAACCCAACCACAAAGCGCACCATTATCTCAGAATGAGCTGATTTCGATGAAAGGAGCACTTTTGCACCCCCAGTTGTTCCAGACCACTCAATCCCACCAATCTCTGCACCATACTTACCCCCAGCACCCCAGGATGATGGAGATGACGAGGAATTGACTCCTCAGGTTCTAATTCCTGGGGGGGTGCCAGATCCTGATGGAGAACAGGAATCAGCCCCTTCGTCGCCAGTTACACCTCCTATATCGCCCTCAATCATCCCAGAAACTCCTGAGCCAACTCCTAAGCCAATAAAGGTCGAACCAGCTAGCCCAGTTGGAATTAGAGCTTGGTTACCTGCCAGGAATTGAAAACCACCTGGTGAATGGTGGAAACTGACTCCTACGCCTCTGGCTGATGAATCGGATGAGTCTGATGAAGAAGCGGACATGGCCAGCTGTTTGAGCGCAGATGGGGCGCTCCCAAGGTCATTTAAGGATGCAATGAAGCAATCAGACACTATGGAGTGGAAAAAGGCTGCAGAGAGCGAAATAATGGCCCATGATGCGAATGGGACATGGATTCTGGTCCCTAGACCAAAGGATCATCCTGTTATCGGTTCTAAGTGGGTCTTTGCAAAGAAATATCGCGCTGATGGCTCCTTTGAGTGATATAAAGGTCAATTGGTCGCTCAGAGATTCTCTCAGCGCCCAGGATTCGAGTATATGGATGTTTTCGCTCCAACTGTGCGCTTACCCACTCTAAGAGTCATTCTAGCACTTGCTGCACTCCAAGATATGCATCTGTGGTCTGTCGACATCTCCAATGCTTATCTCAATGGCAAGATGGACTGTGATGTATTTATGGAGCAGCCAGAAGGTTTTGCAGTGGGAAATGCGAAGGAGACTGTCTGTTTGCTCAAGAAAGCGCTATATAGCACCAAACAGGGTGGAAATCGATGGAATCACAAGATGGATGCTACTCTTGCATCGATTGGGTTCAATCGCATCTATTCTGACGCTGCCACCTATATCTATGCTCGAGGTGATGTCAGGATCATCCTTCCTGTCGTTGTCGATGATATGACCTTTGCATCGAAATCTCTTGATGCCATCAAGCAGGCGATTGCAGATCTGGCCAAACACTTCAAATTGCGTGATTTGGGAGCTACCACTGAGATCTTGAGCATCAAAATCAATTGTGACTGCCCCAAACGCTCCCTGACAATCTCCCAGCGCCAGTATTGCATCGACATGCTCTCCCGCTTCAATATGGCTGATTCCAAGCCTGTCACGATTCCAATAGAGCCAGGGCTGTGTCTTTCGAAGGAACAAAGCCCCAGGACCACTGAATAGTGCAGTTTCATGTGAAATGTGGACTATGGAGGGGCAATTGACTCTTTGCAGTATCTTTCATGCACTACTCGCCCTGATATCGCATTTGCAGTTGGCCAGCTTGTCTCTTTCACCTCTGACCCAGGAATCGCCCATTGGAATGCTGTAAAGCACCTATTTCGCTATATCAAGGGCTCTTTGGACTATAGCATCACCTATTCCCCCATCTCATCGCATTCTGAGCCATTCTCGACCTATTCTGATGCAAATCATGGCGGTTGCAAGGATTCTGGTCGCTCTATAGGTGCTTATGTGGTCAAAATGGGTACTGGAGTCGTTTCCTGGATGTCCAAGCGCCAGCCCATTGTGGCATTGTCTACAACTGAAGCTGAGTATGTTGCTGCATGTAAGGCTGGCAAGGAAATCGTCTGGATGCACAAACTGATGCAGGAGCTTGGAATTGAGATCCCTGGGCCTTCGACTTTGCATATGGACAACCAGTCAGCAATTCAAGTGGCAAAGCATCCAGAGCATCATGGGAGGATGAAGCACTTGGATTTGCGCTGGTATTGGCTTCGAGATACAGTTGATAAAGGCATGATTTCACCCACATTTCTGCCCACCTCTGATATGCCAGCTGATCTGCTCACCAAAGCACTCCCTCGAGTCAAGGTCCAGTATTTCTGTGAGATGCTTGGACTAAGGCAATGTGGGGGGAGCTAGGTTTGCAGAGATGCGCAATCAGGGGGGAGTGTTAGATATTGATTGCTTCATCTACTGATCACCTTACACTTCGCATATTTAGGACTTTGCTTCCTATTTTGGTTGTTTGCCACTCTTGTGGCATGTTTCTTGTGTTGTTATTTATTGTTTCCATCCTTCTATAGTGTCGGAGTTCACTGTCTGCACTTCCCTAGTTTCTGACAGTGAACTCCAGCTGGGTGCACTTTCAGCTGTTTTAACAGGTCTTGAGGTGGAAGATAAGAAGATCACCCTCAGCCTGACTAGATCAATGGATCACCCCAGCTCCCTGCCCACAAAGGAGAAAGAAGTAACCCCCCCTAGGATCTAATCATGGCACTGCAGCAGAAGTTTATTTTTGGATCAGCACTTCTGATTCTTATACCTTCTGGAAAGGTATTCTTCACTCAAAAGGAACACCCTTACCCAGCCCAATTCATTCCTTTCGCCACTCTCCACTACATTCACCAGATAGAAGAAGCTATCAGGAAGGATCAGGAACAGAAAGATGTCAAAAGAAAGAAAAAGGAAGAAGAGAAAGAACTCACTGCATTCAAATTCCAGATTAAAGAACTTGCCAAAATCCTGGAAAGGAATAAAGAGGAAATCAAAAAACTAGAGGAAGAAACCTACTATCTGAAAAGATGTACTCCCAATGGCATTCCTCCTTGAAGCATCCCTCTTCCTACTCGCAGCAGCTGCAGGAGTTACAAATAGGAATAATCCTCGCTCTCACTGCTAGCCAAGTAACCTCCTCCCCCTTGACGAAACCCCAGGCTTTGAAAGCCACCATAACCCTAGCAGGACTAGAGTTACTCCCTGAAGGTCTCTTGGTACTTCCTAGATGAGGAAAGAATCAGAGAAGGGGATGGAGAAGAAGAAGCTGAAGAACCAGCAGAAGAACCCGTCGAAGAAGAAGATGATGAAGACACAGAAGCATGGAGAAGAGAAGCTGACCTCCAATGGAATGCCATGATCAGCTGGAACCCTACTCCAGAAGAAGAAAATAGAGTAGATCGCCTAGAAGATAACTGGGGTCTTATCCCACTCCCAGGAGACGTTCCTGAAGAAGATATCCTGACTCTGGACAGAAGAGATCCAGACTTACCACTAGAAGCACCCCCACTATATCAGGTCCACATCCCTGATCACATGCTGGACATAGATGGTTTCATGTAGTGCCGGAAAGGCAACAGAAATGCCAGGGGTGCAAAGACATCCAAAGCCCCTGAACGAAGCACATCAAAAGAAGAAGGTGCAACCCAATGGGAAGTAGCCGACGAAGTCCTGCATGTGTCGGACCCCTGGAATGAGATAAAGGGGAAGACGTTTGACCAAATGCAGGAATACTTCATAAGAAGGGCTTTTCAACAAAAAGGAAAAGGGAAGGTGAACTGAAACTGGAAAAACGGTTCACCAATAATAAGTATTCTTCCTTGGACTTTATGGACACAATTGATACATGGTCAGAGGTGTCTCTTGATGAGCGCAGTGCAGACCAGAAATGCATGCTTGATTCCTCTTGCAATACCAAGGAAGAAACGACCCTCTTTCTGGAAGAACTCTACACCAGATCAGTGAGAACTAAAAACGAAATCTCCCTCAGCATATGCATGTCTCCTGATCAGAAGAACTGTGACTGGAATACGGTAGAAGCCCTCCTTGATAGCAGTGTGAATGTAACCTTCATTGATAAAACATGGGCCAAGAAGCACCACATCCCCATGAGAAAACTATGTCACCCTATCTCAGTCATCAATGTCAATGGAACCAATAACTCCGCTGGGAAGATAACCCACACAGCCTTAATCCAAATCGAGTATCAAGGACACTGAGAAAGGATAGAGGCAGAAGTCACCGATATCGCCACGTTCCCTCTGGTTATAGGGTATAACTGGTTGAAGAAGCACAACCCGGAAATCAACTGGAGATCCAGGGAATTAAAATTCACACGCTGCCCCCGTTCATGCCACATGCTGCAGGATAGAAGCGAATTCCTGCTCGCCTGTGATAAAGAAGAACAAGACACTGCCTGGGCGGCGTACCACATCAGAGCAGCTATAGAAAAACCGAAAGAAGAAAAGAAGTCACCTGCACAACTGGTGCTGACTGAAATGAAAAAGCCTATCAAAGACTTTAGCGAGGAATATAGAAGGACTGAGTTCAGGTACTTGAAGTGACCAGTACAAGTCAACTGTCAAGTTACTCAAACTGAGGAGTTACCCTCAGTTGAGCAACTCTTATATATTGAGAGCATAGTGTATGTACATGTTTGTGCATATGCCTAAATACATATTTTAAGGAATCGTACCACATGAGCATAATGTGCCATTGGGCGATAAGTAAACATGAGGATGCCATGTGTATCTAGGGTCTTCGGAACCAATAAGACAGTGCCTTCTTGTAAATGGAAGAGAAGGAATGGGGATTAAATACTTGTGTAAGTTGTGACTTCTGATGCCTGGTTCTGTGGTAAGGGTGGAGATGAATGGGCAGTGCCCCACATATAAGGAAATAAGGGAACAGGCTACTGGTGCTCAAGGGTGCGACACTTTGTCGTGGAGGATTCAGTCTCATCTAGATCATGTGATCTTTATCATCATGTGATGAGTCACGTTGTTAGTCACGTGACCTGGGTTATATCAGCGGAAAGCAAAAGAAAACATCTAAGTCATCAAGACTTTTATGGATTCATAACACCGACATGCTTCCACAAATGGCTAAAGGTGTTTGAGGAAAAAGATTCTGAAAGAATGCTGATAAGAAAACCATGGGATCATGCCATTGATCTCAAAGATACTTTCACTCTCAAGAAAGGGAAGTTGATCCCCTTGGGACCAAAGGAACAAGAAGAAGTCTCGGCATTTATAGACGAACAGTTACGAAAGGGGTATATCCACCCCTCAAAATCCCCCCAAACCTCGCCGGTCTTCTTTGTCCCAAAGAAGGATGGAAGAAAAAGAATGGTACAGGATTACTGATATCTAAACGAACATACAGTTCACAACAACTACCCGCTGCCTCTCATTTCCCAGCTGGTAGATAAACTCAAAGAAGCAAGGAAGTTCACCAAAATCGACCTGAGATGGGGACACAACAACATACGCATCAAGGAAGGAGATGAATGGAAAGCAGCCTTCGTCCATTTCAGAGGAGCTTTTGAACCCTTAGTCATGTACTTCAGGCTATGCAACTCCCCTTCCACCTTCCAGGTGATGATGAATGAAATCTTCGCAGATCTAGAAGACATAGTGAAACCTGAAGACTTTCTTTATCCTCAAGGGTTGGCCTTCGAAGACGAGGAAGCTTTATCAAAAAGCGTAGGGTGCTTATTAGGCGGGAGTGTGAGGGGGAACTGAGTCCGACTGGTAGAGCACGGCCGTAGGCGTGAGATCCAAGTAAGCAAGACTGGGGTTTTACC